>VXBL01005128.1:512735-630150 GCA_013400195.1 Aramus guarauna
GGGCAGCCGAGATGGCGGTGAGCAGCGGTGGTGCGGGACGGCCCCACGCGGAAAAGGTGCTGCCTGTTGTCTTCCGTGGGGGCTGGCCGCGGGACGTGGGCATCCGGCGTCAGCCGGGGCCGCTACTCTCGCCCACCCCTCTGCTCCTCCGTCGGTTTCAGACGTGTTCACTGTATGTGCACCTGCTGCATTTTTCTGTTGTTTTGGGCATAAAATCCCTCAGGTTGGACTTTGAGGTGTGACTTTCCTTCCCCGCCGGTTTTTCTTTTTCCCTCTCATTTTTTAAGTGAATGGGCATTCCTTTTTTTTTTTTTTTTTTGTGTTTGCTCAAGTTAGTTCCTTTCCACCAGTACGCCTTTTTTTTTAGCGCGCACGTGTGTGAGCCATCCGTTACCCCTCTATCCAGCCTGCTTTGCTGTGAGTTTTAGTGACAGAGCCATCGGGAAAGCCGCGGATCGTTACTCTTTCTGCATTCCAGAAGCAGAAATAATTTGAAAGCACTGGATTAACTGGGTCACTGCCTGAAAACATCATAGCTTTCCACCGAAGGCACGCGGTTAGAGGTTTTCAGGGCTTTACCCTGAAATTGTCAGTCCTCAGAAGCCGCCTTGTTTTATCTATCAGTAGCGTGCTTCGCGCACCGGCGGCATTGTGTGAGTGATGGTAACCCTGGAGAGCCCGGCTGGCTGACGAGGAGAAGGCAGAAACGCTAGATTTTTATGTTTGGTTTTGCTGCGGCCGTGCCTGCGCAAGGACCGGGCGGCTCTGTGGGCCGGGGTGCGGGCTCAGCCGCCTTGCCTTTCTTGCGTGTTGTTGCGTGCGTAGTCCTGGCGGACATCACTGGCGAGGTATAACGTATGCCAAGCGAGCAGTTTAGGGTTTCTCTGAAATAAAATGTTTTCTATTTAAAGTGAAGCCTTTAAACCCTTCCGTCTCTGCCATTGATATAGCGTGGGTCAGAAATAGTTCTTTTCCTGAAGTACTCAAAGTGTTTAGGCTGAGTCGAGCTCTTTTTCCGTAGCACTGATGGTTATATAAATTCAAATAAAATTAGAAATGTTATTAATGGAAGTTATGCAGAATTCTTGGGCTGTGACAAAGGGCAGGCTCAGATGTTTTTGCTTCTGTAACTAAGGTAGGCAGAGCCATACCCCAGTCTCACTGTCTGCAGGGCTGCGGCTCAGTCTGATTAAGAAAGTTTAGGAATTGTAGGGGTTGTTGACTTTATTTTAACTTATTGGGAGATTCGAAGATTAGGATCTATTCAATTTGGAGTCGTGCTGGGAGTTTGCTTGCATCTTATCCATCAGCACTTCATGTTACCATTAAAAGATCTTTTAGTTATAGAGACTTCTTTCTGCAGTATCTCTCGTAGCTCGGTATCACTTTAACTCCTTTTCTGTTTTGTATTGAGACAACCATGTTTTGGCATTTGAGGGTGTGCTTTCTGTTGAGATTTTTATGTTTGGTTTTGGTTTGGTTTTTTTTTTTTGTTTGTTTGTTTTGTTGTTTTTTTTTTTAAAGTCTAAATAAATATGCTGCTGCAAAAATCCAGGTTGATATGCTCAAGGACTGCAGGCCATGTTGGATACAAAGGATGATTTGGGTCTAAAAATGGATGGTCAAAGATCCTGAAAGCAAATGGGCTGTTTTGCCAAATAAGGAAACTTGGCACATTCTACTGTGTATTTTAAGATAGCACAAGTGTAGTGTGCTACTACTTTATTGGCAATATGTTGGCAGCGCGCCTTCCTGAAAGAAGCACCGAATCCTGCTTCGTGGAACCACGCAGTGAAGTGCGGGCACCGAGTTGCGTGGTTGTTCCCTTTAATAAATTACAAAGGGTTTTCCTGAAGTAATTGAATATTTAAGCAGCATGAGGCACACGTGCAAGATGAGGGATGCAATTTCCAGTTCTGCAGCCACGCACTAAGCAAAGTATGAGTTGCAGTTACTGTGCAATTTATGCTCAATTCTTTCCTGCCTCTAACTTGTAAGTCCCTCAGTGGAAGCTCTTTATACTCTGGGAACAGTAGCTGAATGACAAATAGTAGAGTCTTCTGGCTTGTACGTGGAATAAAGCAGAGAGTTGGGCACGGCAGCACTTCCCCTGTGGCACAGGCTGGTTTTGGGGAGCTGGGAGGTACGAGTGAACGTTGGGTTTTTCCAGCGTCGCTGTGCTGGGATGCAGGGCAGGGCAGCCTGTAGCGGGGTCGGTTTGCACCTTGGGGATTCCCCCACCGGGGAGAGTTTGGAGGAAGCAGCAGGTGTGGGACCCCAGCAGGGTCCTGGAGAGGGACCCCTGCACCGGTTACTCCCCAAAAATGCTGCAATCACAACAAGCCAGCAATGGTGGATGGTTTCCTACACTGAGCACTCACTACTGTACTGAACTGAGCTGGTGGGTTAATAGCTTGCTGTAAAGTGACTCTGCACAGGAGTCCTGACATGTTAAATGCTAATGTTAAATAATGTTAAATAGTAACCTACCATGTTAAATACTGCCAAATACGGCTCAGATCTGGGTTTTTTTGGTATGAAATGAACAGCTTCTAACAGCATGTTCAAGTAAGTTGTTATGAGGAAAAAAAAAACACACAGGAGAAGATGGAGATGTTCTTGCATGATTACAAGCTCATATTAAATATTAGAAATAAAACAGAAGGAGAAAGTCATCATCGTTGTTCCCCCAAGATCCCCTAGGAATAATTGAAATAACGAGCAATTGAATGATTTCTTCAAATACCTGTCATTTACTGTTTCTGAACTGTCACATTTTCATTTCATCGAGGACAAGCATCAAAGTCAGTCAACAAAGCGTTCCTCACTCCGACACGACGGCAGTGGTTAGACATGCAGAACTGTGTTGGTGGGGAAGGAGGGTGCTGAGGCCAAACCTTCGTTACGCTGCGTGCGTTACGCTGTGTGCCGTAAAGTCCCTGGCCCCGAGCCTGGAGACCCTGGTGCAGAGGACTGCTCTCCTGACTGCGGAGGTGTAAGATGCAAAAAAGTGCCATGTGTCATTGGAATGATGCACTTGTTTCAGATGCATGTGTAAGACTATGGAGTTTAGTGAAATACCTGATGATTTTTTTTCCTTAACCAATGTTATAGACTGAGATTGTTAAGTATCTTTTAAAACAGGATGACAAGTTAATAACTGTGTATTTGTCACATGCAGTTGTTACTCTAAACAGTTGTTTTCTCAAACATAACAAAGGGATTGATCTGTCTAATTGAGGATTAACTACCTTGCATCTGAAAACATGGAGTAATATTTAAACAGGTCTGTTCTTTCATCTAGGAGGAAAAAAACTGTATACCTAACTTAGGCTGTCATTAATTACAGATCTCTAAATCAAGAGTGTCCCATGTAAATCTCCTCTGCTTTCTCTGGAAAAAAACATCTGGAAGAACCTGATACAAATCAATGAATCATTCTTTAAATTGTATTACTTGTATGGTGATACCTATAGCATCTGCAGCTGATTGCTGAAGATAAATTCAAAACTGGGAAAGCATTAAAGAATGAACAGTAGGTAGCTCGTGCAAATTCTTGGGTGCTGGGCACTGCATTGCGAGTGCATAAATGTTTAGGTAAAGTTTTAAGCAGCAAGGGGCACACATCAGAAAAGCACTCGTGTTTCTCTAGTGTCTGCTGTGCATGTTGTACCACCTTGAGGCCTGTTTTCTGTGAAATCTTGGAATGACATCTTGTTCTATGTTAGCATAACTTTCAGAAGTCAAGTAATTTACTTGTTTATATGGATGATTTGGTTCTTCTGTGTGAACAGTAATTTAAAATAATTTGACAGCTCTTCAGAACTATTGAATTCAGATAGTGAAGGCCAGAAATATTTGTTTCCTGTGATATATTTTTCTTTTCCCTTGGTTTTCTGTTCCTTCTGCTATCCCAAAGGCAACCATCTGTTATCAGCTGTTCACACTTTCCTGTTAAATTTATGGTCCAGTCGGTGCATATGCTTTTGTCAGTGAGTAACATTACTCTTCTGAATAATTCTGTTGTCAGTAAGGAGATTATTCATTGGAGCATAATTACCCATGTGCATAAACATGTGCAGGGCCGTGGCCTTAAACTGTGAGGTCTCTGGGTTGGGAAGCTGACTGGTTTTATTTGTCTGTGGAGCGTCACATATGCTTGAGACACCATGTACACAGAGATAACTTGGAGCAAGTGCTGGAGTACACGAGGCAAATAAGCTTTTGTTGCTGAAGACCTGCTAATTAAGCAGCACTGGCAAAGATGGAGAAAGTTGAAACTGGCTTCGCTACCCTCCTGATTTGCTGGACTGACCAATTTCCTTTCCTTTGAGCTCTCTCCAAAGAAAATGCACGCGGGGCGGTGCAAAAGATGACTCCAAGATGGCAGGAAATCTAACGACAACAGCGACAAGGTTAAAACAAGAACAAAAGGTCAGCAGAAGAGTTCAGGCACTTATATCGGGGAAGGAGCCTGCAGGGTACTGGATGGATGGACTTTATTTCACATCCCACAGTTAACCCCTGCTCTGACTCGCAGAGCTGGGGAAAGAGCGTTCGTGTTCCCTCACCAGATCTTTGCAGGCCGTCTGTCAGCGAAAGGTGTGCTTGAAGCCTGCTCCCTCCTAAATGCGATGTCTTCTGTAAACATAGTTAAGTTGTCGTGGTCTGGTCAGCACTTGCCTTTACCACCCTTACAGATGCAAAACGAAGCAGGCGGTTTCAGCAAAGGTTGTAGGTCATCTTATGCAATAGGTAGAAAAAATGTTGGTATCTTCATCTCTCATTTGGAGAATAGCTGCAACCAAATAATGCCAGAAATTTCTGGTCAAATGATATCTCATAATTTTTATCAGATCAGCCGCACAATCAGGAGAGCCAGGGGAGAAGTTATGTCTTTGAGTTTGTTACGGAAGGGACTGGGATGAAAGAGGTTTGGCAGTCGGCAGTGCTGGGTGTATTACAGGTGCGTTTCCCAGCCACGGACAAAGCGTAACGTGTGCGTTCCATCTCAGAAAGCCTTATGGATTGGAGGCCCCCAGAAGACACAGTATGTTTTGGTACTATAGTTACGCCAGTATAACTGGAGGTGTAATTTTCACCAACAATCCAAAATGTCTCTGTCTTTTTTTTTTTTTTGGCTTTTTTCAAACCTACCTCTTCCATTTTATGCTTGTAAGTTTACTTTCATTAATTGCAAATAAAGTAACTTTTGCTGGTAATTAAAACTATTTTGTCTAAACTGGTACATCTGAAACGATCCCGCAGCTGGCTTGCAGATGCTTCTGGAGGATGCCATGTCCTGCAGTCCACTAAGGACCTGAGGTGTCGTGATCTTACACCATCCAAAAAAAAAAAAGAAACTTAAAATTCGTTATTTTTCATGCATTTAGGTGATAACGTTTCTTGAAATTTGCTACAGGCATAAGGTTTATCACTGTGAAATCTCCAAGAAGGACGTTCTGTTCCGCTGGCAGCAGTCATGGGATCATCTCTTGAAACTGCCAACACCAACCTTGGCACAGGCTGCAGAATTTCACATATTGTAACACAGATGAATTACGGTGTACTTGTGCTTTGTTATAACATGCAAACAGAACTGAGTCACTCAGGAAGAGACTTCTGCCATGGCCAGGTTTTTCCACATCCTTGCGCGAAGCACTCCTACCTCGCCCCGAGCGCCGGCAGCGCGCGTGGTGCATGCCGAGGCGCTGCTGCCTGCCTGCCAGCCGGCGGGCTGCCTGCCCGGCCGGGGCGGCGTGTGCCTCGTGCGCGGCCATCGCAGCGGGAGAGTTGGCGTGCTTGGCATGCCTGAGCTCCTAGGCAAGCTCAGAGTGGAGAGCGCGCTTCCCGTCCGTCGGTGCTCTTTGCTCGTGTCAGGGAAGGCGGTGACGCGCCTGCCTTTCGCAGAGCCGCTTCCAAGGTGTTCGGGAAACGTCAGTATCACTCTGAAGAATAATTTTAGTCATTTCTGTCTCCTACTTGCTCATAATAGCTTGTGCAAATTATGCAAACACTTGCACGGCCTGTTGGAGTGCGACTTCCCAGGCTCTTTTCCTCCTGTGCCCCATGGATTTTACTGTAGTGTGTTTATGGCGACTGGTTCTGGTTTTGGGGTGGCTCAGCGTGGGTAAGAAAGTCCATAAATCCATGGAGCATATGTGTTAATGAAAGCTTTTCTCTTCACAGGTTTTGCTGTGGTATATTTTGTCATTATGAGATGTCGTCTACCAGTGCTTCATTTGTGCAAATTCGATTTGATGACTTGCAGTTTTTTGAGAACTGCGGTGGAGGAAGTTTCGGGAGTGTCTACCGAGCCCGATGGATTTCTCAGGACAAGGAGGTGGCTGTAAAGAAGCTGCTCAAAATAGAAAAAGAGGTAAGAGTTTACTTTTCATTCACTTTGTCTGCTGTGAAACAAGGACAGAAATTCTTTTCTAATGTCCTCCATCGTCTAGCTCATTGAGGCAAACTAACTTGGGCTTTTTGTTTGTTTAATTACAAAACCCCTTAACTGGATGATGTTACAATAAAGACATACTGAGGGGACCCCAGCCAAGGGTGTCTCTGATTTAAAGCATTATTAGTTTGCTGTTTACTGTCCTCCCCCACTTTTCTTGTTTAGCAGCTCCTCTCTGCCCTGGCCCTGAGGAGGAGGAGAGCTAGCTGCACCTGTGGAGCTAGTAATTCCCCTTTGATACCTCTGGGATGTTGCTAGATAGGAAGAGGTGGTGTTCACTGTCTTTGCCTGCTTCTGTTTTCTCCTCTTTACATCTGGTCTCTTCAGAGCTGTTGTTTATGTCTGTGTGTTCGCTATAGGCTTAGTGTGTGTTGCTCCGCTTTGTCTCTTCCCTACCTGCTGCAGGTTTTGATCCTGGGGCTCTGAGTTAGTCATAGCTGCACTTCATCTTGGTCTCACCTTGCTGTGAGGTTTAAGCCTAACCTTTCTACCGCTTGCCTTCCCTTGTGGCATCCTGTACACCTGGAAAGGCAGACAAGTCCTTGGCAATCCTGTGGGAAAAGTCAGAATTAACTTACTGCACCTGTACCAAGTACAGTTGGTTTGAGTTTTTGGGTTTTTTTTTTGTTTTTTTTTTTAAAGATTTTTAGTTTACCTAAGTTTACCCTCAGCTTTGTACAGTCCCAGCAGAGACACAGCATGTGGTTGTCCCAGTGCTCCGGTCTGCCTGTTGGTCGCCACTGCTGATGCAGCAGTGAGGACACACCGGTGATGCACAGCACAGTTACTGGACCGCCGTTCCAGCATGACTATATCTAGCTTGTATACAATATCCTCAAAGTATTTTAGGAAGACAGTTATAAGCTGGAGGACAGCAGAGCAGCACTAGGGATAATATGCTTAGTAAATAATCAGACATCAAAGTTCATCCATGGCTGCAGCAACCAGGTTAGTGTGATTACGTCACGCTCAGTGATTTGATAAGCATGTTTGATCGTGATTAAGCAAGTTGCTGTCTAAAACAATGTGGAAGGATGTTATGATTTTTCCAGGATGGTGGGGGATGTCCAATGTCAGTTTGTACTGTTCTCCTTATTTCTACTATTTGTTAATATCGGAAGATATACAAAGACAAGTAAAATTGGTGCTGTGCAGTACTAGTAATGTGCTCCTTAAAAGTCAACTGGCTGGCAGATCTCAGTGGCGGTCAGTGTGTTTGAATAGGTCTGTTTCTGGTGGAATTACACAGGAGTCTGTGCTAGACCTATTGCTAGGTACTTCAAGCATTTTTGAAAGAAAATTTAAAAACAATATTACTACATCTTGTAATGACATAAACCTTAGTGGAATGGGAAATGATGGAGAAAGTAGGACAGTCATATGAATTGCTTGACATAGTTGGACCATTCAACAAAAAATATTTTGTTTAAAACAGCCAAATACAATCTTCAGCTTATAATAACAAGGAACACCGGTTGCACACTAGGAAAAGGAAACCGTATGCTGGAAAGAATTTAGTATAATTTAAGTGTTTATTTAGGGATTAATGAAGGCATGCAGCTCATTAAGAGCTCCTATCATGGTGCTGTTAGGCAAATTAGGTTAATGCCCTTGCATATCCAAATGATGATCGAGTCATTTGTAAGAACCAGGGATGCTTTATCTTGGTATGCGGCACTGGGGAAGTGGGTGTTAGGTTAGTAGGTGCAGACCGGGTTCTGTTGTGTTTAAAAGAATGTAAACGAACTGGAGGGGCAGCCCAAGGGGGACTGGACTGCAAAACACACTCAAAATGTGGAAAGTAGGGGGGCTCTGGCACTTCGTGTTGGAAGGGGGTGATGGACATCGTCCATCAGGATGAGTGGACGAACAGGGGCGCAATGCCTTCCAGGGCAAAACTCTCTTATTTTCTGTCAGACTGGTCATCATTTGCAGCTTAAACTAACAAGACAGGTTATAGTTGGGAGCAGCTTGGTGTGGGCACCTTCTCTTGAAAATTTTCTGGGGAGGCAGCAGAGAGGCAAGTGGTGATGCCTTAAATAAGTCTAGCAGGTTTTGCCAGAACTTGTCTGTCAAAAACCCAAGAGAATTAAAAAATAATAGTTTGTTTACGAAAATTGCATTTTCATATGGAGAAAATGTTGGGCTCATTTAATCTAGTGCAAAAAGTTATTACAAGAACTAATGGTTGCGATCTGAAGCCAGACAAATTAGAATGGGAAATAAAGCACAAATTATAAGGAGTGAGGATGAGTAACGCTTGGAGCAGACTACAAAGGGAAGGAGCAAAGATGGAGAATCCTTTCCATCTCTTCATGCCTTCACATTGAGATGTCTTTTTGGACAATTATTTTTGTCAAGTTGTTGAGCTCAACACAAGAGCAGCTTGCTGAAGTATAGTGGCCTGTGATAGACCGGTGGCCAGCCTCGGTAGCCTAAAGATCTCTTCTGATACTAATGGCTGTCACCCTCTTTACATACATTATATGCAGTATGTTTATCTGCAGTGATGACAATAATGAACATCTGTGACTGAACTGTGCTGAAAGTCGTGGTGGGTCAGTGGCTTTTCTGATAGCAACAGAAAAATAACTTGCTGTAACTGTAATGTATCTGTGCTTAGTAGATATTTGGATGGTTTGTGTTTAGTCCAGAAAACTAATTGTTACCCTTTTCTGGTTTATTTGAAAGGAAGTGTCCTTTTAACTTCGTGACTGATTGTCTTGTATTTCTGTTAACTGCTGCCAATAATCCATAACAACTGATTAAAGAGAAAACAGAGGAGAGTTGGGAAAAGCTTGCTCAGAGGAATTTTGTGCTGGCTGAGTCCAAGGGCACAAGCCAAGTCAATAGAGCTGTGGTATCATTCTGCAAATATGTTGTATCTGTGTTTCATTTTATTAAACAAGCCAATCAAAACCAGCAAAGGTCTTGAAAGCTTTATATTAGCCAAGTGGCTATCAAGTTCTAACATGTGAAACAAAGCAATTTTTGTCCCAGTATATAGCAGCATATCAAAGTAAAATATGCGCTCAGAAAAACTTAGGAATACTTGGAAGGGTGTTGCTCAGGCAGATTTCTTCAAAACTCTTTAAAATTTGAGAAATGGAAAGACGTCTGCAAGGCATTAACTTTTTACAGGCAGGCAGTAAAATGTGACTGTATGGGAAGATGCGTGCGTTTATGTGAATAAAATACAGCCAAATAGGTGTGCTGAGAAAAATAAATGCGCTGCAAGGCCTTGATTAGGGTATGAGATCTGAAACTCTGGACAAGACTTCTGCTGATTAAGTAAACCATAGGAGTGTGTCTTGAGTGATTAAATAACAGCAAAACCAAGTGTAAATTGCCGGTTTACTGTCTAGTCCAAGCACTTCAGCAGTTTTAGGTTTTACAGCAAGGAACAGGAGTTCCGTGTGAATTGTTTTATGGAAAATCAAACTATCAGCGTGATGTTTGTGACGCATGTGGGGGGAGTAGAAATGCCTCCTGTAGTAGGATGTGCGCTTGCTCCTTTTGCCCTGAGTGATAATTATGTGCATTTGTTGAAGAAAATCGCACACCTACTACTCAGGAAGTTATTTGGTATTTTTGAATTATTGGATAAGCCCATAATTTGCCTCCCACTGAAATGGATGGGAGAGATGGGGCCCGAAGGCCTTATTCTGCAAATTGCTAGCAGTCCTTTTGACGCCATTATCTTGAGCAGATAACTGCTGGAGCAAAATGTTGCAACCTGTTGTTTTATGCCTTGCCATGTGAGCTTTTCACTGAATAGCACTCGCCTCCTTCGATTGTCTGTACATCCCTGAAGTTCACCTGTTATTTGTCACTGCTTTTGAAGGCCGTGCTTTTGGTGGCTGGTTTTTCTTTTTGCGACTGGCATTTGATCTGGAGTGTGGTTCTTCACTGGGAGATTTATTATTGCTGTAATTTTACGTGAAATTTGAATTTAATTTTAATGTCACTGCTCTTTGGAAGTGCCCAAAGAGCACTTGCATGAACTGTCTCAGTGGTATTGGACAGCAGTATTGCATCTGATTTGCTCGCTTCAGCTGTTACAGCCACGGTACTTGGGTACAAGATTGTTTTCATGTGGTACAGCCGTTCCTGCATAACTTCAAAATGCTGGCGGTGGTCTGTGCAAACCGCAGAGCGCGGCGGAAAAAAACCCCAGTAAAATGTAACTGTAATCCTATTGGGAAATACTTCTGGTGAACTAACAGAACTAACTTGTGGATAAAAGATGTTAAATTGAGGAGAATTAACTGTGCATGCTTTGTTCAGTCATGTCTGTGCAAAGCATTTGAGTTTTATGAGACTCAAAAATAAAAACATGTTTTTACTAGTTTTGATGCTGTGTTGCTGGGAGTCTTGACTACCATGGAAATTAATTTTATATTATCAGGTTTTCTTGTATGTAATACATGTGCAGTAAGCTTTAGGGGATTTTTTAATGCTTCATAAAACTTTTCACATGGAACATAATGCAGCTTATTCACTTTTTTGATTTCACGATCCACTTCTGGAAGGGATTGTGCAGAAAACATGGATTGTGCCTGTACCTTCCAAAGGGGATGAGTTAAGTATAACCACATGCATGTCACTGGACTTACCTCACTCATGTTTGCAGTCCTAAAAGAGAGCGTGTGGTAATTTTAATGTGGGTCATGAGAGTAAGGACTGGGAATGACTTTCAAGAGTAACAAGAGAAAAACAACAGAGTAAAATAGAGCAAAACAAACCAAACCAAACTGAAATTGATACTTAGCCCTGACAGGACTAAAAATAGTAGATGTTCTTCTTGCTTTTATAGCTGGTATGGGTGGTTGGGTGCCAGCCTTGAATGACTGTCCGCACTGGGATCTGGCTGTAATGAAGGACAATTTTGATGCTTTTTAAAAATTATTTATTATTTTATTAGCTCTTTCTAGGAGCTCCTACTCCCTTATCCCTCTCATATCTGAGTCAGCAAATACCGCGTGTGATTCAAGGTAACATCTGCCAGGAAATGTCTGGATTTACCTGGTCCCAACTTGGAGTGTGGGGACAACAAACCCGGTTTTTCCAGCCCATGGTCCTTTGGTGCAGGTGCTAGTGCTAATGAATGGGGAGAGAGGGCTTCGAGTGTGTGCTAAATAAACATACATAAGGTGTAAGAGTCAAATATATGAACTTCCCAGAGATATCTGCACCTGTATTGGAAAATTACAGTGTTCACAAAAACCAGAAAGGTTGTATATCCCTAGAGTAAGTGATCTCATGGGAACCCTTCCAGCCTCATATCCATTTAAAGAAATAATGCTGTATCTTGTTAACATCTAAAAGGAAATAAAACTGTATTTATTATACCAGAGGGGTGTCTTAAAATGTCTTTGTTTCTGTTTTACAGAGTGGTTATTTTGCAGGTTTTTCTGTTTCTTTTTTATATTTTGGTAAAGGAAATGGCTTAGAGCATTCCTCTTGGTGCTGATTAGGGTATTCCCAAAAGATATCCAGAGGATATTCAGTACCCTTTCTAGACTGTGGAAGTTGTCAGAATGGATTCAGATGCTCCAGCTGTTGTATATTCTGTCTACAAAAACAAAAACAAAAACAAAAAAAACATTTTGGATGGGATAGACTTCTGCAAGAAATCTCTGACTGCTTTTGAGTTTGCCCTACTCGTGGCTTTCATTCGAGGGTTATTTTCTGGAGGACTTTATTTTGTAAATGAATGTAATGTTTTCAGGTGTCAAGAAAGTCACTGCATTAGATTTACTTAGTGGGTGCTTTGGATAAGACTGCATCGTGTCGAGTGGCATGTGTGTTGCAACCAAAATGATATGAAAACCCCATTGGCATTTGGGGTATAATGGAAGGTGATGTGGCATTGCCAGAATACGGTTATTCTTGGGAAGAACAGACTTGGGTTTAATTTTGTTTATTTCAAGAAGAAACCATTTGTCTGCATCTCTGTTCCTCAAAACGATCTCAGAAACATAGCAATCCAAGCACAGAACTGTATTTGTCTGTATTTTGCTATGTTTATTGTGGTTGATTTTTTTACTTGTATATTTAAACATTTTTATACCATCTTTTTCATTAGATGAATAATGTCTTTCAGAGTTGCTTCATGTTAATAATGAGTATTTGCAGTACAAGTTGTGTGGCTTACTGGGTTTTTTTGGCCAGCTTAATTTGAGATTCTTACTTACACAGGGTTGTGTATACACTCTTAATTCTTTTAAATCAAGCCAATTTTGGATTAATTAGATTTAGAAATCACTTTCAACGAAACTGGTATGTCAGGGCCCAGACTGGCGATCTGTGGCTTTAAAAGTTATTTTGGGTCAGTTGAGACATAGTGACTGTCAGCGTTGTCATCTTAGCTTCCAATAAATGAAAAGCAAATTCACAAGTGCTGGGAATCTTGCTTTAGCCATGTTTAAGGAGTTACCCTATCCTGTTTTATCAGCTAAACCACCAGACTTCGTACTGAAATTGTGAAAAGTTAAGTGCATATATCCTTCTGTTGACTGGTGGGCAGCTTTGAACAGTTACTACATAAACAAATTTGATATACAGGTCAATTAATAAGCTGAGATGCAACAGATTTGTCTGTTGCTTCCTTTCGCTTGACTCTCTTGAATTGCTTCACACTGACAAAGTTTAGGGCAAAATTACCTTCTGTGTGCTGCTGGTCAAGAATACGTGTGCAGTTGCCATAGATTGGCTGAGGCACAGGAATTTACTGTGTGCCTCATCTCTGGGTTGGGAATATCTCTGTGAAGTTTGGACCCTTTTACCTCAATTATCTTTAATTTTGTTCTTTCAGAAGGTGCAGCATCTGCAGGTGAACAAGTTTTTATGCCAGTTTCCTACAAATTAGTGTTGTTCAGAATAGGGAGAAATTCTGACTCTGATTCTTTAGAAAGCGTTCCTTATCCTTTTTGCTATCCACAATATGCAGCCTGTTAGGATGTTATTAAATATTCTTTGGTTTCATAATTAGTTTAATTCCATCATATATTGTCTTAAAAATTATTCTGTCAATTTGCTGCAAATTTTTGTTTGACAGTGGGTTGCTCAAGTTGCCAGTAGATACTTAGCTGCAATTAAGTGTATTTTTCCTAGGTTTGGTTTTTTTTTTATTTTGCTCTAGATAAGTTTCTCCCTTTTCTGTTTTCTTTTTTCATGGGCTTGGTTATTTATAATTTGGACAAGAGGTTGTGTTGCTTATTTCTCCATGCCAGTAACCCTTGACATCAAATGGCAGCTCTTTTGTTTCCCCTCCCACGACATTCTCTGACCCTGAGCTTCTGTTGAAGTGATCAGCTGCAAAATGATATTTTTGGATGTTTAAGCTGTCCTGAAGCTTTGCTGTGGAAATCTCATGGATATGGAAGAGATCCTTTTCTCTGAAGGTGGTGCTTTAGACTTGTTGCAGGCTCAAGCAATTGAGGGTTGGTTCAAGTCAGTCTTATCTCTACATTTATCTAACTATACAGTTTTCTTAAAACAAGGGTACAGTACAAAATCGCATGGCAGGTGAGATCTTGTGGTAACTTTAGAGTATGGTAAGTGATTGCATATTTTGAGTCTGAAATGCTTTGAGGGACAGCTGACAATTTAAATGTCTGTGACCCACATTGAAATCTGTTGGTGTTGCAGTCTCTGGGGACTCTTAATTAAAATAATTTGCCCTCACTGCAGCATATGGAATGACAGAATTACTGTTTCTGGTAAGGCCAAAGTTGCTGTTGAGGTGTGTGGAGGTGTTGTTTGAATCTAACGCAGTTTCTGGCTTGTTGCACACTTGTGTGATGGCTCAGATGAAGTCAGGGATCTCTTCTGAACGTGATGTGAGCTGAGTCTGGGACCATCAGTCTCCTGAAGACTGTTTTTTCACTGGTGTATTCAAAGCTGAGCTGAGCACAGGGGCCACAATCTTTGGTTGGGGACTCCGAACTCCCTGCCATGCACATGGTAGCAATGGACTTTTTAATAACATGTTTTGTCCTCTTAAGAGGGCAGTAAAAAACTCGATAGGACTAGGCATGCTGTCTTTTTTTTTTTTTTTTTTTTTCTTTCCTTTATTTTTGACTGGCTGCACATATTCTGGGGCACAAGATTTAATTGAAAACAAAGTTGAAGAAAAAAAAATATCCTAACTTTAAGGAAAGCATCAAAATCAATCTTTTTAATAATGCAACTAAGACTGTAAAAGTTATTTCACATTTACCTATTGCCACTTATTAAGGTGCTGATGGAGAAAGTTTCCTTTTTCAGAGGACAATATAAACAGTCAGGAGGAAACATTCAGACCTGTTTATATTAGCTGGAGGCTGCAGAGGAGTTCAGAAAAAAGCTTCAGCATTAACTCTTTCTCTCACACTCAATTAATCGTGCTAACACACTGGGAGATGAGGCCAATAAGGGCAAATGTGGAGCTGCTCTTCTGATCCACCTGCCTCCAAACTGCCCTCTTTGTCTTTTTAAATGTGTTTTATCTGTAACATTTACACAGAGGAAGAATCCTGTTTGCAAATACACGTTCATTTATTAGATTAATGTTTATTGGAGCTGCGTTCTGTATAATTTATATTTAAGAAAGCCAGCTCCACTGGGGAACTGGATGACTCGAGTAACAGTGGCCATTTCTGTGCCGCCTTGGTCCCTTCTGCAGCTCGGCTGCCTGATGTTGGGAGAATCGGGGAGCCTCTTGCACGCAGGAGGGGCTCCCCTGCTCCTCGGCAAAGTCGTGCCTGGCCCCTCCATGTCGCTGAAAGGGGACAGTGCCACACGGCTTCCACTAATCTTCTGCCTCTTGTTGCTCAATTATTTTACTCCAAAACTTCTGAAAATTGAGGTTCCTTATGGGTAAATGTTGTAAGCAGAGGAGGGGAAAAAATCATGTCATGATACACACTTGACCAAATAGCTGTGCGTTTTGTGTATTGGGCACATGGGTTTCCAGTAGCCACATCAAAAATAAGCATGGTTTGTAAAAACCCTTGAGCTGCTGCAGGAGAAGCAAGGAAGCTATTGGAAGCAAGAAGACAACGCGTGATTGCTTTGTACAAAGTTCATCTTTGGAGGGTGGAAAAAACAAAGGGCAGGCATGGAGGTTGGGCACGTGTTGGCCTTTCAATGCAAGCTGAGGCTCTCTACAAATTTTTATCTAGCAGAGGCAGAATAGGAGAGGTGAGTGGGTTGTTGCTCTGGAAACTTGTTAAAATAATCTAGTTGCTGCACCCTTTGAGTGACATTTTCCAAGAGGATATCTTTTCCTCTTCCTTGGAAGAACTGCAGAGTGGGGAGAATGTAGTGCATGCCTGTGTGCAGTTAGAGAGGGAAAAGCACAGAAATCACTTTTTGTCTAATCCTATAATAACCTTAATTTTAGTAATGTCATATGCATTTGAGGCAATCTTATCAAAGATGATGGCTTATAAGTGGTGATTCATGGTTTTCCTTTTTGGTGAACTCTGTACTTTTAATCTCCTAAACCAAGGAAAAGGCTTTTTACTTTGACCGCTTTGCAGTGTGTCTGTGTATGTTGAGGTGCTGCGTGTATGTAGCAACAGATGGCTAAAATTCAGAGCTGTTGAATTGCTCTTCCTTTTGGATGTCACCTTGCTAGTACCCCCTGTAAGAGTTGGTGAGGCTCCTAGAGGCA
Source organism: Aramus guarauna (assembly GCA_013400195.1). Lineage (NCBI taxonomy): Eukaryota > Metazoa > Chordata > Aves > Gruiformes > Aramidae > Aramus > Aramus guarauna. The sequence goes on from VXBL01005128.1 coordinate 528,857, forward strand.
AGTACAAGATCCAGAACCCCACTCATTAGGACGATGCATTTTGGAGTTCTGTTTTTGACTTTTCCAGTTGTTTTTGTATTTGTACCAAAGTCTTTATTGTAAAGTCTTCTCTCCAAGCCAGTGTCTCATCTGTCCTATGCAGAAGTTGGCAGTAATGTGGTTTCTGGGGCTGTGTCCCAAGGGATTTTTCTCTGTTTCTATTGCAAACCGCTTCCCTGTTAGCGCTACAATTCTGGAAGGAGTCCTGTGTTTTTTCACTGACTGAGAATAAAGCTTGGTCCTCCTGGGGTAAACAAACATACTGGTGTTACTTAATAAATTTGAAATCTGCAGTATGAAACCTCTTGCCTTTTCATTACTGTGTTTCTGTGCTGTACTGTGAGAAGGGAGAGATTCCCTGCCTGTTACGGCTGTTACTGAGACGAACGCGGAGGAACAGCACTAATGGGGTGCCTGGCTCAAGAAATTCAGGGCAAGTGACACTTGATTCTGTAACGACTTTGGCATCGGCCGTGAGCTCCACTGACATGGTCGTTGCCTTGAAACGGTGACCTGAGTTCTCTTTTTTGGGAAAGAAAAAACCCACAGACCCATTTCAAAGACCGAGGCAGCTGCTTTGTTTGTCTTTTAAAATCCGTATTTCTGCCTTTTTGCTTGGTCAGTGTTTAGAACCATTAAAAAAGTAAATGTGACATGGGGACTGAGATCCTGCAGCTAGAGCTCCTTTATAATTACATATTCAGCCACAACCATACAAAGGAAAATGAGAATCCCTTTTCCTTTATGTACTGTATTTCAGTTTTCCCTTAGGTTTAAATTGGCATTTTGGACTATGTTCGCTGGAACCACTGAAGAGCTTATCAGAAAAGGAAGGAAACAGAGGGAGGGAAAGAAAGATAGATTTCCAAATGACAACCTTTTGAATAGTCCGAGTTCAATCCCTAAAACAAAAAGTGGAATCTTTTTTTTTTTCTAAATAATGTGCTCTACAGTCTCACCTCTCATCTTGAGAAACATGAAAGAGCAAGTAAAAGAGATGACCCAAATCACAGAGTTCCTTTGAAAGAAGAAATTCAGCTGTTTTGAACACTTACAATCAAAGGAAGTGGTTTCCCTAATTACATGAACTATGTGAAAGCTCTCAGAATAGCTCTTCCACCCCAGGATTCCTTGCACTTTAGAAGTTTGCATAAAAGCTCACATGGAGAATCAGATGCAAAGTGTTTGATTCAAATTTTATTAGGCAGAAGTGAGCATACATTCGTATCTCTGGGTTTGACAGCTGGTTGGGTTTGGACCACAATCCTGGGTTTGATGGATTTCAGTCCTATACTTTAAAATCTTTCACTCTTCAAGTTCTCTAGTGAGACACCCCTTTCAAGAGAAAAGTGGAAATGAAAAAATGGAGAAGGGATAGAGGGATCCCTTTGTGAGCTTTCAGTTGAGGATTCTTCGTCCTGATTAGGTTGTTCATAATTGTGAAAATCCATCCCTGTACACAGCTTTTTAAAAGAATGAGGAATTTTACTTCCTCTCATTTTATAGAAGCTGTATATCTTAAAAAATATGTTTGGAAGAACTGGGATCTGAATTCTACAATTTCAGTATTATTCTAACACCACCATTTACTTCAACCCATCAAAATTCTGAATTCAGTAGAGACTTTGAATAAAAAGCACTATTTTCAGAAGGCTGTTATACCTTGTGCTTTATTTTTTTATATACACAATAATAAAGGTGTGTTAGTCTAAACTAAACAGTGAGGACATATGAAAAGATGCAGGAGGCTTGTAAACACTTCAGGCTTAAGATGTCTGTTCCTCAAGATTTCATTTTTTAAAAAAGAGTTTTGCTGTTGTAGTGGTTTGGGAGTAATGGGAGCAAACAATGGAGAACTTGAAGCAATATCAAGATAATTTTTGAATGTAGGCACCTAAAGCTAGATGCGTCATTGACCCAACTGAAATGCTCCGTTTTCTCCAAATTCTGGCAAAGTAGAGTGTAATTTTATTTTTGCTGTGTAGGACGTGTCTTTATTTCTCAAATGGTGTATTAGCTAAAAATGTAGTTTGATTTTTAGCAAGAGTTACGAGCATTCATCATAAAATTGTCTGTCCTGAAACTGCTAAAGATAGGCATCTAATCTTTACCTAGCTAAAACTAAAAATGATTCTTCCTTTCCAAACTTGCTCTGAAACTAACAACAAGGTGCTGTCCCTGAGGACACAACATGGAATAATTAATGGTTGAAATATTGATAAGTAATACTTGCAAGGTTTGCAATAATATGCAAGACCATCATACTTGCTCTGCACAACAGTAATCTCCACATGGTCTTATATTCTCCACTCAGAGCCCGCTACAGTAACTATGTCCAGATTTGATAAAGACAGAAATAATCGATGAAATTGGCCTTGAGGAGGAATCTCAAAGCCCTCCAAACTGCAACAATTCAAACTCAAGGAGGAAAAAAGGCAAAAGACTGCCTTCCAGATACATAGGATCGGCCAAACCCTCTTTATAGTAATACTGAATACTAATAAAAAGATACCGCTGAGCTTACTTGAAGAGAAGAAGAAATGTTTCTCTGGGTGCTTTTTTTTCCTGCTAATATCGCATCTTTCTTAGAAGAGTTAGCCTTCCTAAGCTCCATTATTTCTTTTCTCCCCCGCCCCAAGCAGAAGAAAGGACTTTCCCTAGAATCAGGGAAGTGTCTCCTAGAAATGAACACTCTCAGCAGGCTGGTGGTGTTGCAAATAAAGTGCACAGCATAGTTGCAGTGCATGTGGAAAGGGACAGGAAATGTTGTGTAGCCGTACCGTGCTCTGACAGAGGGGAAGGAGCTCTGGCTGTGCCCTCTAGAGAGATCTGTCTCAGGCAATGAAGCTTTGTGATCAGTATTGCTAGAGGATGACTTTGCTTGGATGAAGGAGAATGCTTAAAGTCATCCCAACCTTGCTTGACCTGTAAGTGGCACGGAAAATTACATTCGCTCATGTCTGATCCTTGATGGGAGTAGATTTCTCCCTATATGTGAATTAGAATAGTCCTCAGATGAGCTTTTGCGTACCTCTGGTATTGGAAAATGGGAAGCTGTGGTGTATGTGATGCTGTTATTTTTCTGCACCAGAGGAGATGTTGAAGGTTTGGATGTGCTCCGTGCCACCAAAACAGCATTGGAGCTCAGGGGCCCTGGATCCAGCTTGTGAGCTGATTTCATTGCAGTGAGGTCTAATCCTTGTCATACTTGGAGCAGATATCAAACAGTTAGTAATCATGCAAGGACTACAGGCGTGGTTAGAAAATGAAGAGAAATGCTAATTCTTTTTGCTGCGCTCAGGTTCGGACTGGAATGCTGCAGCATGTTGCCTCCTCTTCGGCTTTTCAGGTACAGCCCATGGGAACGGGGTTTCATTGGTATGCTGCACAGCGTGACCTCGGCCCTGAAGTTCCTGTGGGCTCATGTAACGCAGCGTTCCTGCTTCCTCTTTGCAGTTTCATTTATTGCAGGTCCTCGGGAAGCACGGTGCAGGGCGATGGAGGAAGTAGCGCAAGTCAGTTGTTTTGTAATGACAAAATAGATAATCTCCATTTTCTAAATGGCCTTTTAAATGTTCTTAATCGCCCATTGCGGTTTGTGTGTGGTATTCCTCTCATATTTACTTCTGATGTGTCTGGAATTTTTCAAATAAAATGATGAAAGAGAAAATTCAAATGAAGTCTGAAGGTGCAGGTTACTGATGTGGAAGTAGAAACTCACAACTGGAGAAATGCCAAAGCTGGATGTGGTTGCAAGATGTTCTTACCCTTTACATGTTTACCCTAAAATGTACTGTGGTTACATCGTGCAGTATTATTGCAGTACTGTTATTTTTGCATTCAACTGTCTTCTATTTACCACTTTTTCCTACATCTGTGTGCTTTTAGAAATTTCAGTCTGTTCATGTGTGTGAGTTAGAGCAGTTCTCCAGAAACATTTTGTACGTGTTGGAGAATGAGAATGGCATGCATGATGCTGTGATTTTTCCACATTTTCAACTCTCCTTAGAGGAAATGCTCCTGACTTGCATGTGCTCTGTTCCTCCAAAGCATCGCAGAGGAGTGGAAGCAGGTCTCAGGCTTCACGGTCTCAGTTTGGCTCATAATTCAGTTTCGCTTTTTCTGGTGAGTTCAAACCAGAGAGCCAAGGTTGCAGCACAGACACGAGTAGAGGTTACAGTACCTCTCATTGTTCTGTCTTAACTTTGGGGAAGGAACTGGCCTGGGATATTGCTGTTTGGTTGGAGAAAAGCAATGAGAAAGTCAGACTTTTGGCTTAATTGGTATTCTGTGGTGGTGCAAAACCTGTGCGAGTTCTCTGCTCCTTCTAAGTCTGTTCATGAAACTTAAAGCCGCTGCCTTCATAGGATACCATGTCACTCTGTAATTAGTCACTATCTCTCTTCTAGATAGGTTCTTCTAGATTTCTGCTTTCTGTGGAGTTCAGAGATACTGGTATTCAAGTTATTGCCTTTTTACACAATTTATTTTGAGGCTGACCGTTTGTATTCTTACACAGATGTGCTGTCAACATAATTTTTAAAAAAAGTTTTCTGAAAACAATTTTTTTTGTAACAAGGATTAGAAATGAAATAGTTGCTATTGACATATCTATATAAGCAGACAGCTATAAAGAAGTCTAGATAAGGTAAAGAATTCTGTGTACAAGAAATTCATCAAAGAGAAGTAGAGGAAAAGGTGAAGTTACATGTCAGAAATACATAGTATGGTAATACTAATAAATGTATTTTTATGATACTAAAACAAATTTTAGAATAGTGCTAGTTTTCCCCTAGCTAGTTTTATTTTAAATTTTTTAGTCTTAATGGAAAAAGATTGAGCTACCATGAAGGTAGCCTGAAGAATCTCAAGAAAAATTGGAGTGGATCTAACTTTGCATAAAGGTAAAAGCTTGAAATTGCAGTTTTGTCTAATTTCATTTTTGGACCATCACTACCCAGTAGGGGTAGCATTTGAGCCAAGTTTCTAAGTAAAATACAATTTTCAATCTTAGACAAAGAAGAGTAACTTTTGTGAAAAGCAGGTAAGACATGTATGTCCCGAAACTTTAGTTTTGTTGGGAATGGAGATTCTGATCCATGGTGGTCTAGGTGGTAGTGTGGACATAGGCAGAGAGCTGCTGTGAAGTCTGTTCTGGCTATTGCTTGATGGCATGGTCCTGGCTGAAGGGCAGTCATACTTAGCTGGAGAAGGTACAAGTCAGATTTTGGTGGAGTTGGGAGTCCCATGTTCCCAGAGACTCTTCTTATTTGTGTTCTTGCCAATCTTGGCAAGCTGAAAGGGAGATCTGGCTGTAACCTAGGGAGGATGCTTAAGTCATGGTAAAGAGAAGGAAGACTTGGTAAGTCACAGAGAAAGCTTGCTGCTCTGGATTCAGGAAGGAAGGTGATCTGTTGCTCATACATGGTAAAACCAAAACTGGAAGCACATTCATGGTGAAGACTTCACCATGCTTCATGGTGGATTATTTGGACCATTGCACATAAAATCATGATGTGTGTCATTCAGGTAATGCACAGCAGTCAGAGATTCAGATTATGGTGACAACTCATTTTCTTCAAAACCCCAGATTTCGTGAGCTTGTGCTATGGCATAGGTAAACGTGGCATGAAAAATGCTTCTTGTCCATGGGGGACACTCAGACACCTCAGCAGAAGAGCATCTGTAGTTGGCATCTACTTCCTCTGCTTTCTTTTATGCCAGCTGGTCACAGCCAGAATTTCTGCGCTGAAAGTTTTGGGTGTTTTCAAAGTAGGTCGTCTCTGGATGGGGGGCAATTCTTTGCTTTTCTGTAGGGGTAGGTCAGTTTTGAGTGATAACTGGGGAGAGCCTTCTACAGAGCACTGATAACCTGTGTAGAAAGCAAAACCCACATGGTTCCCCATCAGTTGCTATTAGTGTATAACAGGGAGGTGACACATCTTGTGATGTGCTGTTTTCATGAGGGTGGGCTCAGCCTGTCTGGGTGAGGAGCATTTTCTGGAATTATAAAAATCACTGGGATTCCAGTAAGTGGGATCTCCATCAAGTGTTGTACCTATCATTAGCTACAGTAGGTTGGGTTTATGTGCTCTAAGGCAGGCTTAAAGTAAATGCTCATCAAGAACATGACAATTTTTTTCCTTGGTTAAATTACAGTTTTCATGATGAAGTTTGAGAAGGTACTTCAGTGGAAAGATCATAGATGCTTTAGAGGACTGGATCAGGATCCATCAGTATAGCTGTTGCTGTCTCTGTTGGAGTCTGTGCTAATTGTTCAGCAAAAGCCACTGTATAATGATATTAGACTTGTTCTTCTAAGTTATTTTATCCAAATCCCTTACTAATACTCTGCAAACCTCAGAAGAATCACTGCTCTAGCTGGATAGGTATGGACATGGCCTTTCTCCAGATACCATTTGATGTTATTTTCTCTTCTGTTGCTCCTCAGCACTGCAAGAGACTCCTTGAGAGGGGATTTGTTTTGCCTGTCACTGTCATACCAGAATGTCTTATGAGACTTATAGTGACTTCGATCTCAGAAATGATTTCCTTGAATATTTTTTGATTTGTTGGGTCTGGAAAGATTTAGGTGTCGCGTATCAGCCAGGATGCCTGCTCACCTGTGGAGCAAGCAGAGTCAGAAAGTTTCACGTTTTGTTATTCCCTTGTATTTCAGAGATGTTGTGGGGTTTGTTGCTGTACTCTATAGTCAAAGCAGGTTTGTGTTCAAAATGATTGCGAGTAAATGTGAAAATTTCCCAACATTGAGAAGAGAAATGATGATTGCTGAAAATACACTGCTCTATGGGAGCTCAGGTATTTCAAACCTGCTGTTTAGTCCACTCATCTATTGTTTCTATTCAATTGCTGGTATTGCTTTGCAGCTGGAGCCAGCTTCTTACTCTAAATATGCCTGAATGAAATATTTGTAATATTGCAGGACATTGCTCATTTCTGAAATCTTACACCATCACAAAAACATAGCTTATGTGTGTTTTGAAGGGTTTTACTAACTGTGAATAAAACTAATGAAATCCAAACTACTACTTTTGTTCTTGGCAGATCTCCCTTTATCAGGCACCTTAATATTAAATGCTGATACAATCTCAAGCTATATGCTGCAAAATGTAACGCTCCTTTGGGATATGTTTGGATGTTGTGGATTTCTAGTTGAAATCTATGTGAAAATAAGTTATTTGTCCATGATCTTTTTTTTTTTTTTCTGTAAATGGCAGTGTAGTTGTACCTCAAAATGTCATTTTCAAGCTCACAAAACCTTCTGTAAGGGTTTTCCTCAGAAAGTGCTTGTGCTTACTTTTGTCCTAAATGCTGCAACTTCTGTTATCAGCCTTTTCTCTCATTGATTCCAAGTTTTTAACCCCCATCATGAGGGAGACCAACACCAGGATCCTGCAATTGTTTGGTTACTGCTGGGTGTGCTCCATGTGGTTATTGTGCTCGGCTGATGTACGTCAGTGGCAGGATGGACCCAGTTGGCTTCATCTGACTCCTTTCTGCGTAAGGCAGGAGGTCTGCTGCTACATCGCAAGGACAGATCTCCCTGTGATTTTTGGAGGGACCAACCTGCTTTCTGCTGCAGTGTTTTGACAGGGATGTTCTGAATTCACTAGATAGGACTCCATAGCCTTCAAATTATCCTTAGAACTGCCAAGTTATGTGCAAAGGTTGCTATAAAAAGTTATAGGAGATTATAAAACTCAGTTTTCTTTTCAAATGTTCAATATCCAATATATTTTACTACTAACATGTCCTGCGATGTTCCTTACCTCCAAAAGTAGTCATACTCACGTTTGCTGCAGCATGGTGCAAATGAAATGTTTTTAAGTAAATTACATAAGATGGGATGAACCTGTAGCAGCACATAATAAATTGATGACTATATTCCTTCAGTGCAGTACGTTATGACAGTTTAACAGAATTGAGGTGTGCTTTTTTCTTTCTTTCTTCAAGATTGCAATGTAAAAGTCAATACAAGGTATTTAAAGTATGTCTTTCTACCACAATATTTCAAAAATGAGAGTTGTGTGGTGATATAAAACAATGAATTTAAAATAATGGTAAGATGATTATATAGCAATGAGAATTTATTAGTTTTCTTTATATTTCCACTTGTAATCTCTGGGATTTGTAAAAGTGTAGGACATAATTTTGGATGCAAATTTGATGCTTTGAAACATTTGCTCAATCAAAATCCTTTTAAATACATGTTTTGTATATCATTGTAGATGTACTTACCAGAATTTAATTCTGTTGTTTACAGAAGTGCTGGTGGCATCAATCTGAGAATGTAATTTAACCCTTCTTTTCTGCGTGGTTTGTGAAATAGTATCCCTGTAACACTGAATATGTGGCTGTCTTCTAAGACTAACAAATGCTGACAGTTTTCACTTGTTAATGGGCTATAGAAAATAGCTTTTATTTCGGATAAGTGATCCTCTAAACGAATACTAAAACAGAACCTCAGACTCACACAGCTTTAAGTGATATGCCACCCTAGTTTTAAGAGCTGTGCCTGCCTTTTGAAAGGGGTGGTAACGCATTTGTGCTGGGAGGGTACCCGCAGCGCTCATCAAAGCGTATGGCAACTCTGCTTGTTTGCAGTTACAAAATCTCACTGAGGATTCTTTGGCTTTGCCATGGTCATATGGTTTTCCTCTTGCTTATTAATGTCAAAGACAGTTTAATAGGTTTGACAAACGTTCTCTGAACTGGATAATCAGTATGCTTTGCTTATTAATAGCTTTCTTCTCGGGGACCCCAAAGCACAAAACCTTTATGTGTTTTTTTTTTCTTACAAAAATGTATGAGAACAGACAAAACAGTAGGCAAAGTCCTAATTTTTTTATTTTGTAGCTGCTTGATTTTCTTTTTAATGTTAAAAAACTGTAAAAATTGCATGACATACCTGGTGTAAAATTCTTCTTCGTAGTTTTATATTTCTAAAATTATTTATGTATCCCTTTATTTGTTGCACATTGAGAGCAACATTTGTTAGCAATGATAGAACATTAGTTGTCTAAGACTACAGCATGATAATAATCCAGAAAGAGCTAAATTACGTAAACTGTTTCTATATCCTGCTCATTAAGAATTATATTCAGTTTAATTTTTGAAAGGACAGAAACAGTGAAGTAGTAAAAATTATCTGCTGTGGGTAATTTCTGGCTTCTATCAAAACCTTAATCTGATTTTAAAAAGAATCATCATGAGGCTGTATAATGTTCATATTAAAGCATGTAAAACTTATAAATATCTTGTGAAAAAGCATGCAATTTTTTGGCTTAATGATTTGTCAGCATTACATTAAAAAATCATAAGCCTGTAGGATTTTAAGATGCTTATTTTACCAGTGTTTTGTAGTTTAAATGCTGATTGTCTTAGTATTGCATCTATAAGATGATGTTTAGGGCTCATATACTTAGAGAAGCTAGTGTATTATAAGAGACATCATCCCTTACTAGACATCAGTGAATTCACAAGAGAGCATTCCTGAGACACTGGAAATGGACACAGACTGAATGTATTTTTGAGCAGGAATCTGGAAATAAAGGTTTGGGATTGATTTGTGTTAGCATTCTGTATCTTTTTTGTATGTTGTTGTCAGTAAATAGAATGATTTTAATAAAACATCAGCTGGCCTCTTCCAGCTGCCCTTTTATTAGCCTGTAAAACCCCCTGAGAATAGCTAAGTTCCAACTCTCCCAAGAACACGACAAAGGTCAAAGACTTTAAAATGCTACAAGACTTAGGAAAAAATCTCTTTTCAAAGCTGCCTTAAGTGTGTCTGAATATCTCCTTAACAAACATGGCAAACATTTCTTTGGAAAATTAAATAACCAAACTATTGCACAATGTAATAATAGATACTAGAAGATAGTTAAAGAAGTTACATTAATCAAGTAGCTAACCATATCTAGCCCCGTAATTTTGCATGGAGCGACGGTGCCTCTTGCTGTGCAGTGAACTGATTTATTAACAGGAGAGTTGGTCGGCTGCTGGCTGACCCGATGGTGTCGCAGGGGGCTGCAGCTATTTCCTGTGTTAATCCTAAACCAGCGTGCTCAGACCAGGGTGGAAGGATGGCCGTACTTTGTCTTCTCTGGCCAGCGGCTCCAAAGGGACCTGGAAGAAATGATGGTTAAGTTGCTGTGGGCCCAGTTTGCTTGGACCCAAGCAAAAAAGTCTACTGACACTGAAAAACCTCTGTGCACAGATGTTCTTTTACAGATCCAGCTGTGCTGCTGGAATAGGCTGCTAGCCCAAACTGTTGATCACTTCTCTTGACCAGAAATGTGAGTGTAACAACTTCATAACATATTTCCAAGGAGGACTAGAGTAACTAAAATATGCTGAGTCGTTTGGTCTTTGCTAACTTTAGCTGCCTTTAGGACAGGGAGCTCTAACAAGAGCAGCTGCAGCTGGTATGAGTAGCTCGCAGGCAACAACACAGCTGTACGCAAAGTGCCTCCATCCACATCCTTACCGCCTTTGCGGCTGCAATTAAAGATCTGACGATAGGGCCTTGTCTGCGTTCCCGAGTAATGCCAGCTCAGCATTAGGTGGCTGTTGCCCACATCTGTAGTCAGCGCCGACCTTGAAGATCTCATCAGAGCTAAGCTGTGTTTGCTGCTCTTGCTGCAGTGGCACTGGACAGAGCAAAAACAAGATAGTACTTGGGTCATCCCAGTGAGCTGAGGCTTGTACTGCTCCTAACGAGACCATGCTGTCCAGGTAGCTTGCTTTGCCCCCTCATCTGCTGTTGGCCACACTCAAAATCTACATTGGGGGTTTCTCTTCAGCAATTGCTGAACACAGACAAAGCCTAGGGGAGGACCCTAGTTTTACCTGCTGAAAATACTGAGGATATGAGTATTTGTGTGTAGTTGTTTGTACTAGAAGGTTAAGAGCAGTACTAGGAGGTCTAGAAGCAGCTGTAGGGTGATGTCAGTCATAGATGATGTAATTGACATTTTCACATATGCCAATAAGCAGAGATTAAACAGACATTAAAATAAATCAGCTGGTAAGCACTGTGATCTAGTCCATGGTTCATAGGATACAATTAGTTTGTACATGGAGACATTACCTGAGTTCCTAGGTCATATGACTTGGGTTGTCTTATGAGTTGGATTTGATTTACAGTAATGCTACAGGAGCCAGTAAGTGAGAATTAAATTAAAAGGTTTGTAGTGTAATTTGTTCTGACTTTGGATTTCATGATAGTAGTTGAATTATATAAACAGTGGATTAGGTATGTTTAGACTTCTAAGTCCGTGTGCCTTCAAGAAATGGCATCTGGTCTGTAATTCCTTTCAGCAGAACTTGGGAGAGGGACATGATTTCACCCATACGTGTGGTGTTAAGTACAGAGTGAATGGTTTTAGTGTGGTTTGATGATCAGTACCAGGCTGTGACTAAGCTTATCATGGGACTAAGCGTAATACTCAACTCCACTGCAGTCACCTTGTGTGTCTGACTGTGTCTGTATGTTATGTCCAAGGAGTTTGTATTTAATGTTTGGATTCTGCCTTCCCTTCAGCTGAGCTCCTTCTAGTTCTGCTTCGATCCAACATTTAAAAAAAAAAAAAAAAATTAAAAATCTGTCTTTCACACAAAAAAGTAATGCAATGAAACAACTGAAGACTTGTTACTTGCCAACACCATGGCTTTAGGAAGGAAATTGATGCTCATTTAAGTTGCATAAGATAGATAGCAGCTTTACCAAGGGAAGTGTGTGTGCCATGCCCAAGCCAGTGAGGGCTGACTTCTTCAGTGGCCTTCAGGCATGGCAGCCTTTTTTTCCAAGCATTTAGGCATTTTGGATTTAAGTATGAGTTTGATGCATAAAGGTGATTCTAAATATTCTTGTAAGTGCCTAAGAGACCTTTGAAATACCGGTCTTTAACCGCCACTTTGTAATTTGCTATCTGAAAGGCAGTCTTTCATTGAAATGTAGCACCTTCTTGTCAAAAAAAAGAACAAAAGCTTCAAAGATGTGGATTGACTTGCATCTGGTTCTCACTGTAAGAAATAAGTGTCTTTAAATTGGCTAATAGAGTTCGCAGCTGATCTACAGCAACTGAAAAGAGCAAAACATGAAAGGAATAGTCCAGAATGGCTAGCGCTAACAACAGCAGAGTGATTAAAAATGTTTAGAAAGGATTTTTCAGAAGTAATGGTCCTTAGAAAGACTTCGCAATTTTTTCCCCCTGTTCTTAATTTGGGATATCTGTGGGCAATTAGTAGGTGCCTTTCCTTATTCTTAGACAGAAGCTTGCTTTGGTGTCTATTAGATCCCAGTCTGGAGTATGAACATCGATGTGAAGATGATGGCATTAGCCATGGTCGACACAGCATTTCTTCATACTTCTGGAATGTGATCTTAGTGTGCAATATACTGCAAATAAGATCATCTTAGAAAATAATTCTTTTTGAATTTCCATATAATAAAATCACTGTGTGTCAGTATGCATACAGCAGTGAAGGACTCGTCATCCTCCTCATGGCCCAGTGCTCCTATCTGGCTTGTTGTCCATCTCATGGTAGCCCTGGCAGGCCTTGGTTTTGCTGGTGGTGTGGTTGCAGTGCAGCCCCTCCTGTCCAGTGACTCGGGTGGGCTTTTACTGGATCCAGCAGCAGCATCTGTGAGATGGAGGACAGTTGCTGGGTTCTGCACATTGCTGTGGTGGAATAGGGAGCTATGGCACTTGGATGTGTTCATCATGTGGCATTTTTAATCATTCTCTAAAAAGATTTAGCTAGCACGACTTCTGTAGCCAGGACCTAAGTACGTTATGCCATAGGAAAGTTAAATGTGAGACCAGTCAATTTAACAACTCGTTGAGGTACGTGTATTGTAAACACCAGCAGGTTGTGTGCACAGCGCTTTGAAGACATGGATTTTTAAATACTGTACAAGAAGATAGTTTTATTCTGCTCCTCATGACCAAGGTGTTCAAGAAAAGATGATCTAGATAGTTTGTCTAATGTTGTTTGTGACCTGGTATTCCTGTCTCATTTCTAACGATTTTCAGGTAGGTACTCAAGGAGTATTAGATCTCCTGGTTAGCTGGCAGTAATGCTGATAGGAATGAGAGGACATTCCCCAATTTAATATTCCCTGAAGAAGAAAAAAGCATAATACGATAGGGATCTTGCGTTTTCCAGCCTGCGGATGTGGAGTTGTGAATGAGTAGGCTGTCATCTGCATCCTCCAGGCTGCTGAAGGAGTGGGAGGTCCAGCTTGCGAAACGGGCAGTGCTGGTGCTGCTGCTGCAGTCCCCTGCCTTGGGGGCTGCTGGGGCTGCTTCTGCCCACAGATCCCTTGCTGAGCTGACAGATCCCTTCTCGGATCCCTCGACTGGCTGTAGGAGCGTTGCTGTCTACCTCCAGGTGAGGCTTCCCATATTTGCTTAGATAGTTGCCAATTAAATTATTTTGTGGACTTGTAGGTGAGTCAGTCTGCAGTATGATTTGCTGAACGCAGCAGCGCACATTAAAAAAATTACTTTTTTGGTATAGTGAAAAAAGATGACTCAATTCACGGTAACACTGTTTCCCTTGCTGAGCAGGCTAAGCAGCATGAAGAACTAGTGCAACCCAAGCTAAGTTCAAAGCTATAGCTAAAGATTTAATTGAATATGTGTAAATGTCGGTGCGTTAGCTAAAGGTAAAGGTCTTAATTCAAAACTGTGTTGAAGTTACTCAGAAAAGGCTTTAAACAACAGCAAAAAAATTGAGCCATTATCTGTCATCATGCAGTTACGCACATGTGTTGTGGTACCAGCTATAAACCATAGGCCAAAAATAAACTGTTTTGCTATGTCTGTACATTTATTACAGTAGCACTAGCTGATGTACGATGGTTTTTTGCATCAAAGCTGCTATAGTCTTCCTGTTTTCAGTGAATGTACAAGACTACAACATAATTTAATTCACAACTATCTAAGCAAATGTGGGAAGACTCTCCTGCAGGTAGACAGCAACACTCCTACAGCCAGGTAAGGGATCTGAGAAGGGATCTGTCAGATCAGATACTTTTGATAAGTTCAGAGGAATTAATTGTAATTCTGTTCTTGTTCGATGCTCTTGACTGGTATAGAGTTATCACAGTCTCAAAGTGTTACAGTAATACATTGCTGTAGAGAAAAATATATAATGGTATATATCTGTATTTACATAATACATTTGTGTAAAAATGTGTCTAAAATCTCTTGAATATTTATTTTAATATACTACAGAGGTGAAACTATTGAGAGACCTCGAAGGAGGCATTTGACCTTCTTTTCTCTCAAAAATCACAGGGACTATATGTCTTAATTTCTGTGGATATGGTCTCATTCTGTCACAGTCTCCTTCTCAAACCTAGAAGCATTGTACAAGTGGAATTTGAAGGTTTTGTGTATTTCTCCAGAATTTCCAAACATGTGCAGCCTGCTCTGAGGAGCAGTTTCAGCTGCACTGCTGGCTGTGTGGCAATCTCCAGCATGGTTGCTGTGCGTATTTCGTCAGACCCCACAGCGCATGCCTGGAAACTCCACGTTTCCAGTAAACATTGGGAGGAGCTGTGTGTGCATGGTATGCTCTAACAGCCTGAAGCGCTGGACTCACTGAACCCATAGTACTTTGTGCATAAACACAAATTCTGGACGGGACTGCTGCAACTCTGCCAAAAATCCCGGATCTTTCTTTGAGCAAAGTTTTCCAAGGCCTTCAGTTTTTCCAAAGGCTTAACTTCTCCATCTGTGCCTTGGCCATGAAAGAATAGTTTGAAAATTATTCCCTCCCCACCTCAACATACTACACACTCATATGCCAAATGCTCTCATGACGTTTTTAACTGCCAAGCATTTGTGGACAGTCTTACCTAGATACCGGTGTGTTTTATATATATATGTGTGTGTGTATGTCTGTGTGTTTTGTGTATGTGTATATGTATGTATGTGTGTATATCCACTTGGATATAAAATAAACTATTATAGTGAATGCCTCATTCTGAATTGTCTAAATTTTTTGTTTGTTTGTTTTCAACAGGCAGAAATACTCAGTGTGCTCAGTCACAAAAACATCATTCAGTTCTATGGAGCTGTCATTGAACCTCCAAATTATGGCATAGTTACAGGTAAGGATTTTTGTCTGACCTTTGTCTTGATTCTGTAAAACTCCAATGTTACAAGGCATTAGCTTTACTCAATTTCAGTGTTTTCTTAACTGTTCTGGGCTTTGAATGTTAGGGTGCTCAGCACCACCTGCCTCACTGTAAATGGGAGTGCTGGAAGTGAGAACCAGGCTGGCAGCAGCACAGAGGTGGATGGAGCCTGGGGCATTCTCAGTGCACAAACTCAGCACGCCTTTAAACAGAAACTTTCACTCTGTTCTGTGAATTGCTTTTCCATTTTAACTAACGTGACAAAAGTAGAGGTTTTCATGATACGAAGTTCTGGCAAGTTCTGTGAAAAGGGAAGGCTGAGAGTCTGCTCAGAGCAAAGCTGCACCGTGAATTCTGCCTGTATTGAAGGTAGGAGAATCTGCACTGGGAACTTCCCAGCCATGGGAAGAGCTTGACATCGAGTCAAGGGTTTATTAAGACACCCTAAGACAGCTCCCTTTATTCACTGGAACCTAGGTTTCATTTGTTCTGGCATTCCTAGAATTACGTGGAGGTTAGTTTTTGTGTTGGTTTTGTTTTTTTTTTTTTTCTGTCGCCACTTCAATCTTCCTTCCCTTGTCTTGGGAGTTGGTCAAGATATAAAATGACATTGCAGATAATGCAATTTCTCCCATTCCTCTGTTGGAGAAAGTGGGAGAAACTAGGTAATATGGTAGTAGAAAACAAACCCAAAGCAAAGATATCTGCAATCAGCTGAAACAATGTTTGGAGAGGTAAAACCCATGAAAGCCTGGATTAGGAGGCATGTTTTGGCATGCCTGTAACACTTTAAAGAGTTTGATGCAAAGATTCGTCTTTGTATGTAGCGCAGTCTAATACCCGTTTGAAACACTGCCCTTCTGGTTTCTGCTGGTTCTCAGATGGTGGACAGAACCTGTGAAAATTCAGTTATTTCTCCCTGTCTCTTAGACGTGCGATTATCACGGTAGATGGCAGTGTAATCCGGTGGGAGCGCATCAGAGGTGCAGCCCTGTTCAGAGCATGGGGAGCTTTACTTACAGGGAGGTCACGGTCTTGCAACCAGTGCTCCTGAGGTGTGCGGGAGTGACCACAGTCTACACCGCTCAGAGGATGCACTGGTGATAGCATCTAGATGGGAACTTGAATACCTTCTTGAAGCAATAAAACTAATAGAAAGCTAATAAATCAAGTAAGGTAATTTTACTACAATTTACAGTGTAATTGTAACAAGTGTAAACCAGCAAGCAGAGTAACAAAGGAGATGTGTAATCAACAACTGAGAGTGATGTCTGGATCAGAAAGTCCTCAGTTTGATCTCACAAAAGGTCAGTGTTCAGAGGACATCCGACCTGCTTGCCAGTCACAGGACAGACAGCAGCTAAAGTAGTTCGTTATGCCATTGGGAATGGGGACTCTTTAACCATCTGTGAGAAAGAGACTACGCTCTGTAGTCCAACCACTTTATTACTCAGGGAGCTCTGATTCCACCCTAGCTAAAGAAAAAAGCTTCTTTTAACAAACTGCATTGGTTCTCCCTGCAACTTCCAAGGAGACTGAAGTCCCATGGGCTGGAAGGGAAGTAAGGCTCCTTTTCCCTACACCATTTTCAAATGAGAGAATAGCTACTGAGAAAAGAAATGTTAATTGCACTTGAAATATCTTTTAGAGGGATTTTTGCTCCGTGATCTTCTGGATGGCCTTCAGTGTTGCAGACTTAATCCTGTATTTAGTCAGAGATCCATTTCTTGTGAGGGAAAATCCCAAACAAGAAGAAATCCTGAGAAACTAATACTTCTTCAGAGTGATGGAGATGAGGGCATTCAGCCAAGCATCGGCATGTACCAAGCTTTAGCTGCATGTAATGTCTTATGTGGGTTTGTCAAAGAGCTCTCTGAGAAGGGCTACATCTGCAGTCAAAACATGTTTCCCTGTTGGGATGTATGTCAGTGTTATAACTGATTATCCTGCCCAGTGAGCTGCTAACGTGGATCATGTCATTCTAGATGTCATTGGCGGTCCCTGTCAACAGCAATCTCAATGCCTAGCTTTCAGATCTGGTTTTGACCACAGCTGCCTCCTCGCAGAAGGTTCTTGGAGCTTGTGCCCCCCATCCGCACGGAAACGTGCAGTGTATCCCACAGCCCGTCACAGGGTGGGCCCAGTGAGGCATTCAGAGCTTCATTTTTCTAAAACAAATACCTCTTTTCCATTTTTGAAAGAAAATTATCCTCGCGATATGAATTTCAACTCCATAAGCTCCTAGTAAAAACCTGTGGCACAATAAATACGTAGAAGAAATACTAAAGGACAGAGCTTTGTTGATTGAAGCTTACTTGCCTGCATTCACACAGTGGCAAAGGGCTCGAGCAGCTGAGTTGTCCCTGACCCTGGTGGATCAAATTATGCATCGTAAAGGCATGCGAAGCATGCAGCCAACCTATTCCTGAAGAACCCATTTATAAGACAATGATGACATCATGGGTAAAAAAAGCTTATGTTTTCATTGAGGAAATGTGCAGATCAGCAGCTTACTCCTCTTTCAGTGACATCAGAAGCAACACTTCTGTCTCCTGCAGAGGCTCCTTTCAGCGGGAGGTCCTGCAGGAATGATC
This sequence comes from Aramus guarauna, assembly GCA_013400195.1. Lineage (NCBI taxonomy): Eukaryota > Metazoa > Chordata > Aves > Gruiformes > Aramidae > Aramus > Aramus guarauna. The sequence goes on from VXBL01005128.1 coordinate 546,662, forward strand.
CAAAACTAACTTGCCACTTGAGTGTTTACTTTTGAAGGACTTCCTGTTTTCTCCCTTTTTCCTTCCATTTAGCACTGGAATCTTCTCATATGGTCTACCATGTTGTAGGCTGCAGATTCAGTCTCCTTCTCCATGTGGCAATCTCCTAGTGGTGTTGATTCCCTTGATGAGGACCAATGTTTATTTTTTATGGGTTTAGTCTATCATGTATCATACATTTATTAATATTAACAAAAATTCGGATACGTTTGATGTAGCCTTAGAGGGAATGATTTTGTGGCTGGTTTGAAATGGCCAAAAGTAAGCGTTTCAGTAGTATACCACCTGGTTTGCCACCTTAGGTATGAAGATTTTAGGAGTCTTGTGAGTAGATTTTAAATTCTGCCCGAGAAGCACACTGAGTACCCTTGGGAGAGAGGGACGAAAGGCTTGAAGTTGCTCCTTGCATCCCCCTGGCCTCTGTGCTACTTGGGCTACACTTGTGGCTTGTGCCCGCTCTGTCTTGGCAACCAGATAAAAGAAAATGTATCAGCTGCTTCAACTCACGAACCTCCTGGTGTGTTTTCTGTGAAACGTGAATGAATACTGATTAAACATAAAGCTTATTTAATAAATACTAAGCAGAGGAGCTACAGCCTTTAGGCTGTTGAACATGACCTGCAGCACATGGAAATCTGGCCTGTTTACCTCTGGGTTAGACCTCTAGTTTCGTCCTTCCATTTCTTCACGAATAAATGACTTGATCTGCTACTCTGTTCCTCCATGGGGAAATAGGAAAAGAAAATTTTGCAAACCCTTTCTTCTTAACAGAAGGTTATATATTTAATATCTGGTTTTACTTCAAAAAATAAAAATTATCCTTTGATATGCAAATACCAATAGGCCAAAAAGCCCATGTTTTTACCCATGTAATCTTGCTGTGGATTACTGTAGTGTAGTTGAGAGAAGTTAAGAAAAAGGCCTGTTGATCCTGAACAAGGAGCATCCAGAACCTTTAACTCTGGAATTTGAACTGCTTTGCCTGAGCTCTCTTGATGCCAGACCTTTCTAATGTCATTTCATTTTAATGCCTGTTGTTATACAATTGTACATTTATTTATTTATTTATTTATTTATTTATTTTACCCTTAGCAGTAGATTATATCTGTGTTGGGATAATCAGAACAAACTACCACTCTCCTACTATGCTACTAATTATATTAGCTGCTGAACCCACATTCTTTGTCATTAAGCCAGAGGTTGACTGCTTTCTGGAACTGGCAGTTTGCATTAGATCTTTCAGTTTAGGTGCAATGTTTTAAAATGTCATGCGAGTTTGTTTGTTGTTGCTTTTTAACAGAGTATGCTTCTGCTGGCTCACTGTTTGATTACATTAATAGTAACAAAAGCGAAGAGATGGATATGGATCATATCATGACGTGGGCAACTGACATAGCTAAAGGTAAGCATTACTGTCCTACACAGCCAGCAAAGCGTACAGCTGGAGATGCTTTCCCTACGAAGTCAGGAAAGCCCTCCTGTACTTACTTATTCAAATTGTAAAAAAGCCCAACCAACCAACCAAACCAGAACAAAAAATCCCCATCGAAACCCCAAACACAAAAAAGAAAAAACTCCATTCACTTTGCTTTTTAATTTGTTCATGGTTGTTATGAATCCAAAATAATTTCTGGAGTGAAAACTGCTTCTATGAGCCAGTTTTACTTCTTGTTTGCTCCTGAGTCCCAAGAGGATAATTTTGCTAATGTAGAGTAATTATGAGGTAAAGTACATAATTATCCTTATGTTTGATTTGAATTGGGACATCTAAGGAAGCTAAGGGCTTATTCTCAGCAAACATACTGAAATTCTTCATATAATAATGCAGAACAAGCTATTTTGTCCTTTGTGTTCTCTGTGACCACACGAGAATTGGTGTAAACCAATGAATGAACAGTAAATTCGTATCTTGGCTTCCCTGTGTAGACAACACCTTAGAGAAAATAACTAAATATAACATTAAAAAGCATTAACATACCCATATAGATGTTCTGAGAGATATATGAGCTTTGCTTAGTGTTTTTTACACAAAGTAGATTATGGGAAGGAAACTTTGCTTCTCCTGCAGCATATCAGTATGGCATACAGGTCTGCCAACTCATAATGAGGACAATTAATGGGAACCAGAAAACATGACTACTGATAGGTGATGGCCATGCTCAGCCTACCTAACTATATTGTTCCCTTGTTTTGTGTAGGAATGCACTATTTACACATGGAAGCTCCAGTGAAAGTAATCCACAGGGATCTGAAGTCCAGGAATGGTAAAGCAGCAAAACACTGAAACACTCTGGATTTACTGTTAATTAACCTGTTAATGTAGTGTTTAAATCTGTACTTACGCTTTGTGAACGTGCAGAACTAACTAACTAATGCCTTGGCTGTCATCAAGCTGCACTAGGAGTTGCTGAGGCACAGAAGAGCCTGTCCTCCTCATCCTCAGCCTGTCTGAGCTTTGTTACAGTCCCTGCCATCATTTAGAGCACTGGGGGGGCTCTTTCAAGTTGTGTCTTGCTGACCACAATCGTACCCATCTTTATCAGCTGTCAGATGTTGCCTGGACACTCCTCGCTTCCTTGGTCGATTTGGAAAGGTGGAGTACCAGGAAAGGCTGGCAGACACCAGACGCAATAGACTGGATAAGGCCTATTATTTCTTATCTGAAAATCTTGTCTTTACTGTGGCCTGTTTTGAGGTTTGACAGATATTCATGCTTTGAGAAATACACACTCAGTGTGGAGCTGCACTGGTTAATCTGTACGTGGCAGTCGATGACCATTTATGAAATTTGCTGAACATCGCCTTTTAACTGAAACTTTCACTGCTAGTAGTGGGATAGGAGGGACACAGATTTTAATAATGTGTAAGGGGGGATAATAGTCAAAAAAGTCTAGATCTCACTTCAGTTGTAAGTTTTCTCCTTTTATTAATGAATCTGTCAGAGAGCTGCTTCTTAAGCCTAACGACATTGGGGTGAATGGAGTTTATCTGTATTTTAGCTATAGTTGTGTTGCTATCTTTGAACTCAGTAAGGCCTGAAAGGTTTTGTGTTTGTTCAGAGGCCTGCAGGTATTCAGCAGATGTTCTCTAAAGCTTCTCAAAGAAACCAGGATAATCGTGCATGTGTGCATGTTCAGGTGCTGACTCACCATAGGATCATTTTTCTTGATACAATGTGAAGTCTTTTGCTGTGAAAGTGTATTGTGTTTATTTTTAATAGCATTCTTGTAACCTATCATTTTTTCATTTTCAGTTGTTATAGCTGCTGATGGTGTGTTAAAGGTATGAACGCTTTAATTATTTGTAGAGAGATGCTGCTTCTTGACTCGATGTTTTGATGCCTAATGAATGAGGTCGATACTTTAATATCTGTTTATTTTTTATTTATTTTTGCCAGATCTGTGATTTTGGTGCCTCAAGGTTCCACTCCCATACAACACACATGTCATTAGTGGGTACTTTTCCATGGATGGCCCCAGAAGTTATCCAAAGTCTCCCAGTGTCTGAAACATGTGACACATACTCGTACGGAGTGGTAAGTGCCTCTCATTTCCCTACGCATAGATGATCTCTAGTGTGACAGAATTTGTGTGATGCAAGAACAACAATTCTAAATAAGGACAACAGAAAATATTGCACTTTCTTTTAAGACTGACCCATAATTTATAATTACATGTTTGAAAATGATAGGAAGAACAGTGTCTTGCTTGTCTAGCAAGATCCTTATCTGATTAGATTAGCAGCATGCCAGCGTGGGAAGCGCGTGCTTTACCACAAGTAGACATCCGAAGGTTTGCAGGAGCTGCTGAACCATCTGCATTGTGAATCTCTGCTTGTGTTTTTAGTGGAACAGGAGAGAAAAAGGTGGTGTTGCAATAGGGGTATAACAGGATTCCATAAAATGGAATGTCACTGATTTTATATTAAATAGTAAGCCACTTCTCCATGCCTTATTGTTTAAAAGACCCTGCTATCATCAGCTGTGAGAACAGGGACTGTACCTCCTGTGGAGGTAGAGGCCCCATCTAAAAATACAGAAAAGACCAGCATGGCATTGCCATTTTGCTGAAGGGTGAACAATCAGTTATAGTTCATCAGAATGTCAGGTTTGCAGGTGCAGTAATGTGGTTTTTTTCACTCTGTCCACAGTTGAACTCTTAAGTTGGTTTTGCTCTGCAATACAAAATAGGTTAGAACTGGTCAGACCAACTGTGTGCCTAGCCCCATAGCCTTTGACAGAGAACAGTAGTGAATGCTGTGGGGGAAAAAGGAAAGTAAGTGGGGTTGTAGTTTCCGTGTGTATCTGTGCATTAACCATTTTTGGGTTTGGATTCAACGGTTGATGGCAGAATGAGGAGTTCTTTCAGTACCTGTCAAGTATTGCCTCTTTCTCTTTGAGGGGTGGGAGGAGATAGATGTGAGGGAGGCACTATGGTTTTAAGCTAGCACCTATGGCTATACATAACTAAGCTGATGTCCCAATGGAAGATGACTTAAACTTTTCGCCAAACAGTTGTGTATAGTGTGGGAAAAAAAATGAGAGATGATGTGGCGTCGCTTACAAATGAAAAGTTGAAGGCTTGCAAGGAGGGAGAAGAAGCCTACATTGGCAGATTCAAAATCCTTGCTTGCTTAACTGAACTAGGTCACAAATAGTAAGAGAACATAAGCAACAAATGTAAATGTTAATGTAAACTGTTACTGGAAGCAATCACATATTGTCCACTGAAGGGAAACATTCCAGTTTCAAAACAAAGCAAAAATGTTAGAGGAGAAATTCCAAACTTGGTCTTACAGCTCAAACTGCTCACATAGTCATCTTGGTGTGAATTGACTTTCAGTAACGTTCTAGAAGTGGGAGAAGGTAAGAAATTGTTCAGTATCTTACTATGTCATGTATTACCAGAGCCTTGGGAACAGTATGTCACGCACAGTTTATTCTTCCTTGTCCAAAAAGTAAAGCTCCTTGACAGTTCTGTGCTTGGAGGTAAAACTCAACTACCATCCATATGAAAACAGTTCAGTGTTACTAGAGTATTTTAATGTGCTTATGGGTGTATAGTGCTACTTTAGTATGCCTAGTAATATTTTACCCACATTTTTTAATATATTGTTTTTGAGCTAATGTGTTCTACTGTGGGTAGAAGCTTATGAATTCATAAACACTTAGAAATGAATTCATCTTTTTATAACTCCAGTCTTGGAACACCATCACTTTCAGAGGAGATGCAGGGGTAGAAATGAAGAATGGCAGTAGCCCAAGTTCTCTGTTGATGAAATTACTGACATAATGGGGTTGTACCAGCAAGAAATTGTCCGAATATAACATTGAAAGTTGGAATCTCCCTGTAATAAGTGTTAGACTATCAGAGAATTAGCTAGGAGACTGAAAACAAAAAATCTTAGAAAGGGTATTTTTGTCTCTTCAAATTATTATCTCTATAAAAACAAAATTTGAAGAATCCCTTTTCAAAGTGTAACACTTGCCAGCAGCTTTTGTGCTAGAGAGACAAATCTGCTTTTCTTCGGTTAAAGTCCTGTTAACAAAGAAGAGAATCCTTTCAAATGTAAACTAGTAAGATGCTAGGAATAGATATTCTGTTTGCAACATTTGTCGCCTTCCTCGCAGTTTTCTTTAATTTCTTTTCTGCTACGTTTTATTCCTGATTGTTTTTTCTTTCTACAAAGGAGTCTGTGATTTTAAATATATTTCTTAAGGTGTGCAAGAGCTTTTTTCCATGAAGTGTCCAAGTCTTTCTGCAACCTTACAGGTCTGAGTTGCTCCTCAGCTGAAATGAATTTTCCTCTCTGTATTGCATACATGTTTATAGCTAACATTCAGATTAGTTTGTCCTGCTCTTCATGGATGGTTAAACAGGTCTATATATTCTTTTTGAGATATATACTGAATAATTTATAATACTGCCATGAAATGCTAAAACTAAATGTTCCAGGAGATTTATTACAACAGAAAGACACATCTTATGCTTTCCTTCAGCCATGCTGTGATTCTTTTTTCTAATCCATTTCCAAATCCATACTCTAAACAATAGATACCAAGTGTTAAAAGTGACCAACCCAGAACTGGACTCACATGCTATCGTGTGTGTTGCTCAGAAACGATTCCTTGCTTCTCTTCCACATATAAAAGTGTCTGTGGAATGACAGTGTTCACTCTAAAAGCTGTTTTGAAGTCATGAAGATATATGCTCAGAATATGTTATCCTGGCAAAATTGTAGTGCACTGCAGTGTGTGTTTGTGCGTCACTATAAATGTGTTTAATCATAGAAAGCTTACGCAATGTAGCTGAATTATTTTAACACTTACAAGAGCAAAAAAGTAAAACATTAATTGGCTATTGGTAGCACAGGGACTGCCGTTAAATGTAGCAGCTGTTATGCTCCTAGCAATAGTTCATGCATTGCTTTAGCTATGAGAACATACGTTATTTATAGAGGGAATGTTGGCCAGCTCCAGGGGTTATCCCTTACTCTTTTTGAAAAGAATTATGAGATCTTTAACTTCCCCTTGGATCAATGCAGAGAAGGCTGACCTAATTTTCATGCCTAAGGGCAGTACCTCTAAGAGTGCAACCCTTTCTGCTCAGGCTGTACTTCTGCTAATTGTGGCTCCTGACTCAAATCTGTAAACACTTTCCCAACAAGAGAAAACATTTTTTTTTTCAGTGAAGATGTTCAGAGTGTTTGCTTTTTCTCAAATTGCTAATTTGTTGGGTGTTCCCTATCCTATCTGGCACTTTGAATCTTTGTTGATTTTTCACTGGGGTGGGGATGTGGGGGTTTTGTTGGTTTGTTTCTTTTTCCTTTTGATTCTTGTCACATGGTTGAGAGGACAAGAATTGAAACACACAGCTGAGCTGACAGAAGTAAGTGTGTCAGCTTTTTCTGAAGACGACATAATTCTTATTCTCAGCTTCATGTGTAGGATGAACATTCAAACATTTGTCTCTCCTTTCTGTTTCTCTGTATGCAAAGAAGAGCCCAACATCTTCAGAGGCCACAGCTTACAAACCACTAAATTAAAAGATCGTGCTTTATTTTCCATCCTGTCTAGCTTGGCTGTTTCTCTGTGAGCACCTCCTGTCCATCATCACAGAGATGTGATGTGATCAGGAAAGCAGGTGGTCCTCACCATCAGAGATGGGAGGGGGAGTGAACCATGTCTGTCAATTAAATTACACCAGTAATGGAAGATAGATCGATTTCCATGTGAGGTGAGCTGGGGAGCCAGTTCTGAAAATGAACGGTGTACCTTGCAATAAAGAGGCTGGGGTCAGTCAGGTTCAGGTGCTTTTTCTGCTGCTGAGTGACCCTGAGAACAGGAAGAGACAAATGGGAAGGCAGAAGATACCCATTTGCTGCTTTTTAAAAGACTGGTAATGCAATCATTTTCATTAGCTGATGATCCAGGGTAGCTAATTCAGGAGATGGGGTTGAAACCTCTATAAAACTGAAGATAGAGACAGATCACGGTTGGAAGGAAAGGCTTTCTCTACACCATTGGCCTGAACATGAAATTTGCATTGTTGTTAGAACATTTTTTCAACCTGTGTAAATACAAGGATTTCTGACATCCCACTTTGGTACCTGTTACTTTCTTCTGCTATTAGTAAAAAATGAGACATTAAGAAAAATTCTTCATATTGTGTCAGATTGCTGTTTTTCTCTTGAACTATGTGCAGTCTTGAAGTGTTTTAAGCTCGCACTGTTGGCTTAGGAAGGCAGTGATCCGTACAGGCAGTGGAAATAAACACTAAAGGTGTCATGATAAAGGAATTCAGTGTAAAATATTCTGCACAAACTTATGGGTATGAATGAAATGAGGCAACCTTTACAATTTACAGTCTTCTGAAAGAAAGGTAACAGAGCAGTAGAGTTTTCCTGCTCAAGGTTCTTGGAGACATATAACATGTATTTCATTATGTTCCTTACTTGGAAAATGTATTTAGATACTGCTCTATCTGATGTGCAACTTGAGTTTGTGATTTCCTGGCACAGCTGTACGGATGAGGTGGTTCTGCAAGGCTGCTCAACTGCATGTTTGCTTTGGTCCAGGGGCTTTTGTTTTAAACTGGCTGTTTTGTACATGGCTTTTTTGTCTGAAGTACATGAGACTGCTAAATTATTTCCTTCTCTTACAGTTACATTTCCTTCTCTTACAGTTACATTTCCTTCTCTACCAGTAGAGAGGTGATAATTGTAATTACAAATTGAGGTGTGGGTTTGTTGGTTTTTTTTTCTTCTAAAAGGAATGAATTGAGGCAAACAGGAGTTGAATACCTCTATGATAGCTTTGCCTTATTAGGAAATAAGAATATTTCTTATTCTCAGGAAAATTGTCCTTTTACTTATTTTTCAAAGATACCCTTACCTTTACTAATCAGTCTTCTGACTCAAGCAGAATTATTCAAATAGTTATATTGATGGAGTACCCTGTTCACTTGATTAAAGGCCCAACTCTGCTTCAATGCATTTTTTTCTGCTTGAGCAGCATCTGCCAATATTCTCGCATTTTCTTTCTCATTACCTTCATAGCTGGCCAGAATCCATTCAAAATTATGTGGCTGGAATAAGCCTGGGTACCTACCCAAATAGTGAGGATATAGAGACTTGCATAAGGATCCTAATGTGTTTGGTTAGATCCTACATAAACGATGTCTTTTTTTGGTGATATGCTTTGTATATAAGCAGAAGAAAAAGGTTGTATGTAGATATTTGTAACAGGATACATATATGAAGGGTCCGATTTAAAAAAAAAAAAGGATGACAAAAAAAGAGGCATATACAAGTGAAGGTACAAAGTGCCTGTTAATTTGGTTGAAGTCCAATACATAGTCCCAATAGCAGAAAAGCAAGTTGGATTCATTGACTTGACGCCTTTTTGGTGATGCCAAACTCTTTTCTACAGAGTAGCTTAGATTCTTGGTGCTATGTTACCAAAATGCTAAAAGCATACAAAATTAGGAGATCTTTCTATATCTAAGGACAGTGCATCTATAAGATATTGAGGAGAACAGAGTAATTTTTTTAAATGCTGTATATTGTTTAGTTTAACATAACAACATACTTGGAGATAAACAGTTTTGCTTGTGAGATTATATTTAATATTTTCATAGGCATATCACAGGAGCAAAATACCTTTTGGATCATATTCTGACTACTGAGAAGCACTAGTTGCAATCATACAGAAATGTTTTTAAATGCAAAATGACTACAAAGCAAAGATGTGCCTAGTTGGGGCTGAGGAGAGGAGGAGTTCATTGTCTTCCTAAGTCTCAACTGCCAAATGTGAACTTTATAGTGTACAAAGAAAGTAAAAAGCATTTTCCACAAATTTGCAGGCATTAGACCCCACGCATCCCAGTTTTTCATGTGGGCTTTTCTGTAGAGGAAAAAGCAGAAACATTCAAATTAATTTAGTGAGAGGATCTTGCATGCAAACACTGGTCCAAGTTCCTGCAAATGGAAACTGGTCGCCTGATAATTGGATACAGAATAGTGCTGTATCAAGGTTTAATAATGTATTTAAAATACAAAGTACAGAAATAAAAATTCTTTTCTTTTTTTCTGTTCCAGGTTCTCTGGGAGATGCTAACAAGGGAGGTCCCCTTTAAAGGCTTGGAAGGATTACAAGTAGCTTGGCTTGTAGTGGAAAAAAACGAGGTAAGACTACGTTTCTACATTCAGGTACATAGATCAGAAAACAGTATTGGGGTTTTGCAAAAGACTTTTTCATCTTCTTCAAATTGAAAGTAAGTTCACGCGTATGGAAAGATTAGCAGTAGGAGCTAACACAAAGGGTCAAAGTGATGTTATTCCTCATGAATGGACCCTTTACATCTAATTGTTGCAGCTTCACGTCGTGATGCTGTAGATCAAAAATTGTACAAGTACTGTACTAGTTTCTCAGTCTCAATTGTAAAACCTAGGGGTTTGTTCTTAGTGATGAAAGAAGCCATTGCGTCCAAGGTAGGGGAACAGTTTAACTCCATCTCCTGCGTTTAGGACATCTTTTTACTGGCCGGGAGTTGATATATCTGTAAGAGACCTTCAGCTACTTCAACTTAACTCTCCCAGCAGGAGTCACTATAGTACAAGAAACTGCCGCTTAGATGAAAATTTCAAAAATAAAAGAAGAAAAAATAGTTTTAAAAAAAGAGAGAAATTACAGTTTTGCCACCTACGTTCAACACTACATTGAAGATGAGCTCCTCACTGGTATCGGCAAGGCTGTGGCATAGCTGCAAGCCTCCTCATGCAGAGTCTTTCCATTTCAAAAGCACTTCAGTGGTGTAAACACCGTTTGTACAGTGTCCCCAGCCTCGCTTTTCTTCTTCTCACAAATTGAGGCTTTCAGTTAGTTGGACATGTGAGCGTATATCTGAACACATAGTCCCTTGATATCAAAGACAGTAACTACATTTAAAAAACATTTAAAGTTGTGACTGTACCACACACAGACAAGCATGGAAATCCTCCACAAAGATGAAACCTCCTCTATCTAGACACAGCGGAAGCTTGGGAAACATTACAATGGCGAGGCAGTGGCTGTACAATACAGATTCCTATTATTCTACATAAACTGTTTCTCAAAATGCTTCAGAGTTAAACAGAGGAGTTAGGTTTCCTCCTCTTAGTTTAATATTTTTTGTTGGTATTTTTTTTCCGCTCTCTTTTTTTCTTCTATTTGAGGACTGGATTAATTCCAGTGAGTAATACTGTGATATACCGATTAGTTGAAAATGCTACACTAACGGTGTGAAGATGAAGACTGTGGTCTTCTACAGAGTTTCAGAGCAGGAGGCACAATACGACTTTCTCCTAGGTTTGAAGGAGGAACCATGAAACCTTCCATCAACAGTATTTCTTTCCTGTGCTTACCATGTGCAGTTTTATATAAAAGGTTCAGATTGGCATTGGGAATGTTGTAGAGAGATGTAGTCATACACTGAAAGATGTCAGAGGGTACAACACACATTTCTCTAAAGTTTTCCAGAGCAAGGAACTGTGTAAAATACAGTATGAACAAAATGTGGATGTGATGACTATTTTACTCATGGCTGAAGAAACCTAAGGGGTGACATGTTCAGAGCCAGCTGTTTCTCTGCCGGGTACCACTAGCCTGTTGCTACCACCTTCTTTGGAAGGGTGCCTGGGAGCTTAGAGGGCATTAACACTTGCTTACATAGTTTTTATTTTTTCTGGCCATGACTTAGGGAACATGCCCAGCATAAGCCTTGTAAAAGTCAGCTTGTGCTACTTTTCTTCATAGTTTCTATGCCCCAAAGCAAGTGTGAGGGTCAGGTTCTGCTCTCAGTTCAGGCTGTTGACATCAATGGGGTTGTGTGGATCCAGTTCACAACAGAACTGAATCACTGTTGAGCCAGTCCTTCATTTTTTGCCCTGCAAGTCTCTTGTTAAAATCAGTGTGGGACTGAGGCCAAAGTGTAATTGCGTAGGGTGAAAAATCCCCTTTTGCAAAGCCTGAACCCAACAAATGAAGTGGATTTTTATGATTCTATATGGGTCTTTTTTAACTCTCTGCATAATTTTACAGTGTTATTTTTATTCTAGTAGAGTTTTGATATAATTATATATTTTTTTAATCCAGAAAAGAAAAACATGAGAGTTCAGATTATGCTAGGTATGATCTCATAATAAATTACCACTGAGAAATGTCATCTTTATTATAATGCAACACTTTTGGAACCTGCTACCTCTATAATATGTGACATAACATTCTGCACAAGTGAGACATATAAATGGTGATTGCAACTGTTTTTCCACCTCCTGGGACAGTGAGGGTTACAGACAAATACTGTAGCAAGACTAGCCAGTGTATTTTTAGGCTAATGACTCAACCAGAGATCAAGCACCAGTACAATTTGTTTATGCATTGTACAAATGTCTGTGTATTTCTTGCACAGAAAGGTTTGCACCTTAAGGTATTACATTATTTCAATAATCATACGCCTGTGGTGCCCTGGCTCTGTATCTCGTTTCCATTTTTCGTGGTGTTCAAATGCTCGTGCAGCAGAATTTGTTAACTCTTCCTTTGGCTGCTCTGGCTTGCAAGGCTTTGCAGGTCACGTTGCAGTAATACAATGGTACAGTTTGGCACAACTTGCTCTGCTTTGTTTCTGAAATGCCAAGAGTAGGACAGATCAAAGAGTCTTCCTGGCAGGCTGGTCCAAACAGGAATGTAATACCTGGTTCTCACCTGTTACAGGACAGGGAACCCTTTTTCTAGCTTGACCCCTGTTATATTTGGACCCATTTCACTGAGGAACTGTTTTTTTATCTACATATTTTTTAATTTAGTATGAAACATCTGAAGTCAGTTAACTGCCTTAGCGAGAGCAAAGGGATCTCCTTATATGTGTAATGTTTTGGGATGCACATTTAGCCTCAACTGGAGAGGCTTTGGTATCTGAGTGTGTGTATATGGATTCGCTTTTAGACTTTCCAGTGTGGAGGCAGTTTTTAAACTAAAAGGCCTCTAAGACTGAAGGAATCTTTTCATGGTTTAAAACTCTCAGCAAAGGAAACCAAATAAGCTTCAAACTAATTCTCTGTAGTCAGTGGTCCTGGCTATAACCAGCAACTCCTTGTCTTCGGTCATCAGGAAATATTTATACGAGTTCACTGTGCTCTGTGAGAGCTCTCTGAGATCTGCATGTCCTCATTAATCCTTCTGACCACAGGCTCATGAAATGTCTCTTGTGTCATGTAGAGCTTCACTTAACTCTTTTTAACTCACTTAATGTAATCTATGTTTCAGCTATTTGTTATATCAAAAGTGATTACAGTATTCTACAGCTGGATCATCTGGGTGGGAGAAAGGAATTAAGGCAGGCTGTACATTATACCTATCTTGACTAGCATCTTAGAATACCATGCAGTAAATTCCACAAACTATTATGTTTTAGCTGTTGGCCTCATTTTTGCTTCCTTGTCTCCGAGCTTTCTTAAGCAACTCCGTTCGTACATTTGTTCCATTCTTTCTTTATAGGTCTATTAATTAAATTTGTACATCTTGCTAGTGTTAGTAATTTTGATTTTTCTTTTTAATATGTCTATCTGCAGTTTCTAGATGGCATTGAAAAGAAAGAAAGAAAGAGCATGTTTTACTTCTTTTAATTGCACTGCTTTTATAGGAAATCTATTAGTAGCAGCTTAAAGGGAAATAACTAATACATTCTCTCTCCTTTAGAGATTAACCATTCCAAGCAGTTGTCCCAGAAGTTTCGCAGAACTGATGCACCAGTGTTGGGATGCTGATTCAAAGGTAATTTAATTTGTGTTTGATTTCTATGCACACACCTTGTTTTGCCAGGTGTGTTAGTGTTTCTTTGGGTGACAAGTCCCAGCTAACACCATTGCTCTATGCTAGTAGACACATTTTTTCACAGACATAGCTGAAAGTTTTTTTTTTATGTGTTTACATATTTATACCTCAATGTCTCTTTTTCCCTTTTAATTAAGAGCTGTTATGCTATTAACTTACCTAACTACTCAAGACAATGCTTGTAAATGGCGTGAGATGGCAAGAATGTAGCCATTTTGGAGCAAGTGGAAAATTGATCTTTTCTATTTTCTTTCAGTAGTTGATAGTTAATCTTTCTTGGATGTATGTGAGCATCACATATGACATACCTATTTCAAGGGCCAACTTTGATGCCTTCCTTGTATTGAAAACATGTAAAAAATAAGTTAATCCATAAAATGTGGGTAGGAACAGCAGCAACACATTCTAAATTAACGTTAAACCTTTCCTAATCTTTTCCCTTAGGACTGTGTATGATGAGCTTTATAATGATTATACCGTAATAAGATAATAACAGAAGTACTGTAATACACTGTTTAACACTGAAAACAGAGTAAAAATACAAATTAAAAAGCCAAACCATTGTCACTATTAATCTGCCCCTACAAGAATCAACTAAAAGGGAAGTTAAGAGAATGTTTACTCAGTAAAAGCTTTTGTAGATTATAGGAGTTACCGTCTTTAAATTGACTCTGCTACCATCCTGTTGTACATAAAACCGGCTGGAAAGCCTGTGGGCGTACTAGCTTTATTACCAAGCATTAGCATCCATTTCCTTTGCATATGAAGGTATCTGAGAGAGGAAAGGATAGGTAAGGAAAGGAAATTATACTCTTTTTCTCAAGTCAAGGCACCAGCAAGAACTTTGTTCCTTTAAACTCAGAAAAGGGTTAGCTACTACTTTAGAGACTGAGATTCATCCCAAGGATAATTAAGAGCACTTAGGTGCTCTAAAGCTAGAACATATCACCAGAGAGTAGCCATAGAAGAGCAATGTGGGAAAGCAGATTTCCCTTCTTAGTTTCGTTTTTTTAAGCAAGGAGATGCTTTCCGACATAATGGATCTGGAAGCCTGAGATGCATCATCAGCATGTGGTTTCCACATGAACATCCATTTAAATGCCATTCCCCCAATACATCCCTCTCTATTCTCTCCACAGAAGGGAGAGGAGAAAAATCTGTGTTTGCATCTACAAGTAGACTGTTTAAGTTCTAGGTCAGTAATTACTGAAGAACACTTCCCAGTGGTAACTACGTATCTTTAATACCTACTCCCAAGCATCAGCATCGCTACCAAATACCACAGAATAAGAATTACTGGAGCTTCTTTTCTGTAATTTCAGGACATACTAGGTCGGTGAGGCTCGCTCTCTGGTTTGCTGTGTCCAGGTACATAAGTGTCCAGAAGGCTATTGCTGTTTTTCAAGGAAAGGGATGGACCTTCATGTTGTAAAAGAGGGATGCCCAACCATCAGACTGAGTTTTCTGTCTCTGCGAGCAATTCAGCTGGGTTTGGGCTGGTTGCTGGCAGCACTGTTCCCAGAGGCGTCTCTGATGTGTGCAAAGAGTGACTCTCATGTTAAGACAGGTTTTTCTGACAGTCTGCTCTTTGCTACTTTTTTCATGCAGCTTCTCTCCTGTTAGGCAATTATAAAAGCATCGTTCACATGACTGAAATGGAGTAATCTCTGGTCACAGCTTGGGCACGTGACTGACTTAGTCACGTGTTGGGAAAGGATCGCTACTTACAGCTCTCGAAATGCCTTGATAAAAGGCTGTGTGGCCTGCATGAGCCAAAAGATGGAGCACACTCCTCTCAAATACTGCTCTGTGAAACGTTTCCTTTTCGCCAGGATTAGCTGTAGAAAATCAGATAGTCGATGCATGAACAAGTAACTGAAGGTCAGGCGGGGCTGAGCTTGAGGGTGTCAGCCGCTCAGAAGCAATTGCTAACGTGCGCGCTTTTAGCCTGCAGAAAGCACGAGGTGTCTTTAGGTGGCCTACCCCTGAGAAGAGAGGGCTGTGCGTTTCCTGGGAGGCTGAGGAATATACACTTGGAGACCTGCTGCAGAGCAGCTGGTGTCAGGCACTGCTCACACCATACCTTCCTCATGGGAATGGACAGAGTTAGAAACTTTGCTTTGAATTCTTACAAAGTTCTTCATACGTGGAGAAAAATGTCTGTAGTGCATTACTCCACGCGATATTTGTAATGTATTTGTGACATACAGTTTATACAGACTATTGTTTCGACTGTGCTAGTTGAAACAAACAGTCCCTAGTGGGTTCAGAGCATTTTACTAAAATGTTATTTACTAATTATTTTAAGTTAGTAATTATTAAAGAACAATCTCTGTGGTAACTAAATATCTTAAATAACTACTCCCACCAGTTAAAATCCACGTTAAAACCCAAGCAAGCTGCTTTTGCTTGGGCACTAGGTAATTGTACAAACAAGGTTGCTCATCGCTGGTGCCTTTGTTTACTGGGGATACTTGCTTTTGAAACACAGGTGAGTGGTTCTTTCTGATTTCGTCTGTTCCTTCATTTTATCCCCACTTTAACATCAAAGATGTTTATAAATTACTGAATATTTTAGTAGAAATCAGGAACCTGGAGACAGAGAAGCAGCAAGAAAGGAAAGGCATGTGGATTAAATATCCTGGTTTTTTGCAGACCTTTTTAGTAAGAAATACTGAGTGGAAGGAAACAGTGAAAACACTAGCCAGAATTATTTCTAGAGGGGCATATATTTTAAAGATTTTTGTATGAGACATCACAGATATAAAGGGAAACAATTTTCAAAGGCGACTCATGCCTTGATATTTTAAGAATCTCTTACAGGGAATGACTTGAGATGCCTGACTTTCTAGAAAGTGCTAAGCAGTCATCCACTGAAAAAGACTTCTTTTTTTAAAAAGCTTCTCAGCTTGGGCTCCCAATTTCATTTCTTGACAGTTTTAACCAAGGTATCAGTCTGCACTTAGAGTGCATTCATTAAATCTGAAATTATCCTTGCCTAGAGGGAAGAAACCAACACAACCCATATGGCAGTGTAGGCTTGTGTCTTACTGTCAGCTTTGCCTCCAGGGAAAGCTGGTACCTGTAAATCTGGAAGCTACAAAGCTGACAGGGTGGCTGGTGGCTGTTCACCAGAGTTGCACAGCCAGAGCTGTACAGGCTTTATTGGTACCATGTGACCGTGGATTTGTTCCAGCTCTAGTTGCGCAACTCAACCGCTCCTTTGCCTGTCGTGTAGGCCCCAAAGAGTGTGCGTTGCTGCTCCTCCCGAATTGGTCAGTCTGTGCTTTCACCCACCCTTTGCAAAAGCCCTGTCCTCTGTCATTATCTACACTCCAGTTACTCCGGCAAGCCTGATAGTAGTGTTGACTGTGCTCAGTGTCAGCCCTGCCCTATACTTCCCAGTGTACCCCCAAGAAAGAACGAGCAAGCAAAACGCATGGAAGGGCTTTGTAAAAGAATCCTCAGTCAGTCATAAAATATTGTAATTAATGCAGGATGGGGATGTTTGCCCTTCATCTCTTCCTGAAAATGGGATTACTTTAGTGAAGGCCCATTACACACCTGCCAGTCTGTCAGACAGTATGTAGCAGCAGCAGTACCCGCGTGTATTAGTGGGGAGCCACGATCTCCCCTCTGGCAGCTTCCTCACCATTTGGGAGGCTCTTGAATCCCCTCAACTGTTCACACCCACTGGTGTGGTTACAAGAGATGCAGGTATAGCAACAACAAGTGTGTGAGGGATGTTGGAAGGTTCTCCTTCCCCAAAACCGCACCGCAGTTGTCTGTCCCGGTTGGGGCCAGTGATGAATTCTGTGCTCTGTACCCCATAGCGCGGCACACTCCCTGTCCAGCGAGGTTTGTGCTCATCCAGGGCATGTTCAGGGGGTCTGCTCAGCCACGGCAGGTCCAGCAGCATCATGCATGTAGGAGCACAACTGCTGCTCCTCCTACCCCCTGTAAATGCAGGGGGACTCTGCTGGGTTTCCAGACTGGGACTAGATGAACAAATGCTGCCGAATAGGCACCTGCTGCAGTGCTGCTTGGTGTGCCCTGGTTGCCTCTCCGTGGACGCTGGGCTGGGGGCCGAACTGCGTAAGCACGTGGTGGCTGGGGCAAGTGCCGTCTGTTGCAAAGAAAATCTGTGTAGCTCATCCAACTGCCCGTTGCCTGAAATCATGGAGATGGACCAAAAAATGACAGACAAAGCCTCCAGTTACAGCCAAATAGTGCAGCATTACAGTATAAGAGAGCTTGTCTTTTTTTTGTTATGCATTTGACACTTTTTCATGCTGTTTGACATTTAAAATAAAGAAATTGTCTTTCTTTTATAATGTGGAAATCACTTGGATCTTCCTAGGAGAGACACCTCAGCATTGTTCCTAATTGTTTTTGTGCTCCCAAATTAAAATGCACGTTTTAATTGCAGCATCTGTAATTTTAGCAGAAATGGTATAATTACAGGCACGATAGAGAGAGAATGTGCATCATCCCCTTATTATGTATCTACATTTTGTTTCAACCTTTTGTCTCAACCTTGTCTGGGGTCTGTCAAACAGACTAACAGAGTCAGCGCTCTTTCAAGAAACACATTTAACTGTGGCTTTTTCAGTTTTCAGTTATTATCCTGCTTCATAGCTTCCTTTTGGGACTAAGGGGAAAGTAAAAAATACAGAGAAGTTTTATCTGATCTCCGTGACTAGTGAGCAGTCTGTGACTGCTAGTGAGTGACTAGTGAGTGGGTGCAGGATGGAGAGCCCAGGAACAGAAAGTTCAGCAAGTGAGCCCAAGGCAGAAGAGCCGAGGCTGACACGAGCTCGGCTGCTTCCATCTTCGCTTCTTCCCCAGCTGCTCCTGAGATAGCTAAGTGAGAGGTTTTTCTGGAAAGTCTGTCGTCCTCTGCCAGAAAGGAACTGCACCCAGAAACCCATTTTGGATGGGCAGCTAAATAGCTTGTTCACACATTAAAGAGTTTGGGTTTACTACCTGTAAAAGGCTGTCTGGCTAATTACCAGTTGTTAATGGGTCCAGCCTTCTCTTTCTGGGAATATTTTCCTTCTTAGCTTGAGGAAATCTTTAGGATTAAGAATCTTGATGGTTACTGATGCTACTAATGTTGTTTAATGCTCTTACTGAGTAGCAGAAGGTTTACTGGTAGATAGGGAGACTAAGCTAAGGTGTGAGACCTACTAGCTTTGTGACTCTTCCCAAACCGACCTTTTCTTCAGTGGGAAGAACAAAAAAAACTCACAAACCCATTTACAAATTCACGGTACTCTTGTAGGAAGCTGTGTTTAGAAAGCAGCATGTTCATTTCTGTTGCTTGCGCTCTTTCAATTGAAAAATTCCCACAAATAGTTTGACACAGTAGTAGTTGTGTATGAATGCAAATGCTGTGTTTTGCTTTGTTTTTTATCTTCAGAAAAGGCCATCTTTCAAGCAGATCATTTCAATCCTGGAATCTATGTCAAATGACAGCAACCTTCCAGACCAGTGTAACTCATTCCTGCATAACAAGGCGGAGTGGAGGTAAGTTTCCTTCCTCCCCACCTGAAATTATGTGGTTTTCCTTTGAAATGGTGTGAGTCCGTATTCTTCAGAAAGACATCAGACTCCGATGATGTATTGGTAGAAAATATCTGTGCTTGAGGTATTTTTAGAACGTAACTTACCTTGTTGTTTTTCAGGAATGCCCAGAATGTTGTGAAACTCGAATTAGGAGCCAATACACTTAGCTGTACCCTATACTTATTATTACACTGGTTTAGGTATCATGATATTTATGGTTTTGTGATTCACATCTTAAAACCAATTACGCATTTTCAGTTAGTAGTGTGAGGGCAAAACGACTCAGGTATAACGTATGTTTGATGCAATTTTCATAGGAAGTATATAGGCGTATGTTTATAATTTTTTTTAAAAAAGCATCAAGAGCATAAAAGAACCAATTTTCAAATCATACCTCCATTTGTCTTCACTTGTGTTCTGCTATTTTTTGTGCATTCTCTCCTTTGGATTGACTTTGTGTCCGTGTATTCAGCATAGGGCTGGCCTGGGCATATTTTTGCATAGTGCACCAGCGTTGCTTGGGCATGTGATTTTTACCTACTGCTGATTGTCATTTTTATTCCGCAGTGATTATAAATGGAGATGAGATTTGAGAAAAATTTATTACATGCCACAGTTTTACAGTAAAAGTTTCAGCCTATTTTCTGTATGTGCTGAAACTTTAAATAAACCTGTCCCCGAAGCTTATTTGTCAGTTAGAAAGCTTGGTGCTTCACAGTACATCCTTCTGTTTGGAAAAGAAAATTGAAAACAGATCTGCATAGGCAGAAGATTTTTACCAGACGATCGTGCCTCAGTCTATATTAAGAAGCGTTGGCCTCGCTCCAGGTAAGCTGGGAGCAAAAGTATTAAAAGATTCCCTGCCTGCAGTCAGCGCAGGAATCGTAGAAACCTGGAGCAGGGCTGGGTGGGCTGATGGGGAGCGGCGCGTGGAGGTGAGGCTCGTCTCAAAAACCAGCATCCCAGATTTCCTCCGCGGACTTCCAAGGAAAATCAAGACGTATACTCTTAATCGGCCGAGTGGAAAAAGTGAGGTGGCGGTGGGACGCTCCCCCAGTCACATGGTGGGAGCATAAATAGCCGGGGCCGGGGCCGGGACCGGGACCGGGACCGCTCCTGCCCTGACTCAGCAGCGCCGGCGGCAGCCCCGCGGCCTCGGGCACCGGCGGCGGCGGCTGGGCGCCACCTGCTGGCCACAGCGCGGACCTGCGCCGGCCGGGGCCGGGGCCGGCTCTGGCCCCGGCTCTGGCCCCGGCTCTGCCCCGGCTCTGCCCCGGCGCCTCGCTCCCCTGCGGGCGGCGCTGCGAGGTTCCCCCGCTGGAGCGGCCCCTGCACCCAGTTCAGGGCTGCCTCTTGCCAAGACCCGGCTCTCAAGTATGGGTCGATGATTTTATCCCTGGCGTTGCTTTTAGAATGTATCAGTATGTCCTCTCGCCCCCCAGATCTGTATTCTGGGGCTTGGGACAAATGTCGGGTATTTAAAGTGTAAACCTGTATTTCTTGGCCACCGTTACTTATGCTGACTCCGGACGTCGTATTGTGGTTTTGGTAGCAGATGGAATACAGGAACGGTTGGAAGGAAAATATCCCCCAGTGAGTGGTTTCTTATACACCCCTGTATAGTAAAAATATTTGTTTAAAAGATGAGCAAGTACTCAAATTCCTTTAGGAAAAACAAATAACTACTGAAATCTTGCCAATATAGCAGAATAAAGGCTGTACTAGTTGACATTTGGTAACATTAAACTTCTGTTCTTTTACTAAATTGTTTCATTTCTTGGAGTGTGACTCAGGTAGCCCAAGTATTTCTTGCAAATTTTATTTTGATGCACCTGANCCCCGGTCACATGGTGGGAGTATAAATAGCCGGGGCCGGGGCCGGGACCGGGACCGCTCCTGCCCTGACTCAGCAGCGCCGGCGGCAGCCCCGCGGCCTCGGGCACCGGCGGCGGCGGCTGGGCGCCACCTGCTGGCCACAGCGCGGACCTGCGCGGGCTGGGGCCGGGGCCGGCTCTGCCCCCGGCTCTGGCCCCGGCTCTGGCCCCGGCTCTGCCCCCGGCTCTGCCCCCGGCTCTGCCCCCGGCTCTGCCCCGACTCTGGCCCCGACTCTGGCCCCGGCTCTGCCCCCGGCTCTGCCCCGGCTCTGCCCCGGCGCCTCGCTCCCCTGCGGGCGGCGCTGCGAGGTTCCCCCGCGGGAGCGGCCCCTGCACCCAGTTCAGGGCTGCCTCTTGCCAAGACCCGGCTCTCAAGTATGGGTCGATGATTTTATCCCTGGCGTTGCTTTTAGAATGTATCAGTATGTCCTCTCGCCCCCCAGATCTGTATTCTGGGGCTTGGGACAAATGTCGGGTATTTAAAGTGTAAACCTGTATTTCTTGGCCACCGTTACTTATGCTGACTCCGGACGTCGTATTGTGGTTTTGGTAGCAGATGGAATACAGGAACGGTTGGAAGGAAAATATCCCCCAGTGAGTGGTTTCTTATACACCCCTGTATAGTAAAAATATTTGTTTAAAAGATGAGCAAGTACTCAAATTCCTTTAGGAAAAACAAATAACTACTGAAATCTTGCCAATATAGCAGAATAAAGGCTGTACTAGTTGACATTTGGTAACATTAAACTTCTGTTCTTTTACTAAATTGTTTCATTTCTTGGAGTGTGACTCAGGTAGCCCAAGTATTTCTTGCAAATTTTATTTTGATGCACCTGAATTGCTGAGATGAGGAATAGCTAACAAGGTGTTAATGAAGAGCCACATAGAAACAAAAAGTTCTTTGGTACTATCAAGTCACAGAAAAACTTCTTATCATGGACACTTGTGTTAAAGGTAAATTTGGCAATTTTTTTGAAGAATTAGTAAGTTAGAGACAAGGAAATATGAGAAAGAAAATACAAATTCATGATGGGGCGTGATTTGCCTGAAAGCAAAGATGATTTCTGAATTCAGCCAAAATGAAAACACAACGTGGAAAAAGAGCGCAAGTTGTGTGCGGACTTGCTCAGAAGCTGGGTAAGAGCGGCGCTCTCTTACCTGAATTCTGGTAACAGCTGCCTTCTCTGATGTGAAAGCCATATCTATATGGAAACGCTCATGAAGGTTAAGCCAAATTAATAGAAAGTATGCAAAAAATATGCAAGTTAAAGTAGATGGAAGACTTGGATGCATAAAATGATCCCAAGGGATAAACTGAAACAGACTAAGACCATTTCTGACAACAGTTGCGCAGAAGTTTAATGTGTTTTAACTTCTGCATTGAAAAATCTTTGCTTTTACTCATTGGTTTTTTTTTTTCCCTTAGATTTTTTTATCCCATAGTGATTTGCAGGGAGATAGTTGAACCATCAATAGGGAAAGAATGAGATGTGTTACCAAGAAACAGGGAATTTTAATGAAGCCTCGCTATCAGAGCCCTGGAGAAGGGTGGGCTTGGGAAAAGCAAAGGTTACGCTTGTTCTTTTGAGGGACCTCCAAATTAGTGGTCCAGATACTGCACTTTCACAGGGATACTGCATTTAATAAAGGAAATCAAAGCTCAGACAAGCTGGACTGCATTTTTTCCAACTCTTAAAAACAGGCAAAGTGAGGTTCTTTTTGTATAGATACATGCAAAACATGCATCTGTAACAGCAAGTAACCAGAGTCTTCAACCTCTCTGACTGGCTGGCGTGAAAACTGAGAGCGTGTTGAGTCTGTACCTGACTGGCAGAGGTGATAAGATAAATGACACATCTTTAATGTGGTCTTATTTGCAACATTTACTGGTCTTGATGTTTATATTAATAATACATTTTAGTCTGCCTGTCCTATCATTTCCTTAAATTAGTTCAGTATCTTATTTCCTAACTCTTCTACCCTTCACACTTTTATTATTTAATCGAATAGGGGAACTGCCTTACGACTGTTGCACAGGGCTGCCTTATGTTCATATTCTATGATCTTTTTAGAGCTCTCTCTCAAGTCACTTTTATTACAGTAGGAAAAAATTACTATTGAAGTAATGATGTTCCAATTCAGTGAGAGATCACATTTCTCTGCATTTAGTCATATATACTAACTGCGTTTCTCCTTCCATCCTTTCCCTGCAAGCGGCTGTTCTAATGATTTAAATAGTCTATTAGTGATACTTATATTAGTGTATCAGTAGCAATTCAAGACATATAAACAAATGCCAGTCATTGTTTTTAATCTGTGACTGTTAATCTATGACTGTTTATCATTATAATTTCTAATAATACAGTATACGTTCTTCAATGTCACAGAATGAGATTATTCTCAAAAAGCCAGTAAGCTCAGACTGCAGAACTACAGAAGCAAACAAATCCACATGCCCTGCCATGTGTAATGTTTCAAGCTGCTTCATTTATGAAGTAAGACTCATTAACTGGGCAATGTACGGTAGCTTTCTCTTTAATTACACAGTTTTATTATACAGTGGAATTATTTTTCAGAATGCAACTGTTTTCGCAGACTGACCTTTTATTATAAGAGAAGTTTCTGTCTAATGAAGAGAGGTAATTACAGCACAAAATAGACTTTTGACATATAGAAAGCTATTGTTGCCAGGACTTTCCTAGTGCGGAATGTTATTTAAAAGAGAAATTAATTTACATATTTTAAAAATTATGGAGTTCCATATAAGTAGCAGTGAAGTTGAGAGACAAATTAAGAAAAGCAGTGCTTGCAACTATCCTCAAATTGCTCTGTCGTTCCCACAGTAGATTGCATCGTATATGTTGCACCTGACAGAAAGGGTTTATGATAGGGAAGTGAATGTTTGGAGAGGAGTCACTTTCTGACCTTCTGTCCAGTGCTTTTTAATTTTGTTCCTTTATTGTCTCTTTTATTAGGATGTGTGACCACTTTCCGCCCAGCATAGAGATCAGCCTTGACCTTTGCATGCCTAAATACTAGAGAGAATTTTGCTTGAAATCTGAAGTGTAATAATTGTGAGGGGCATTTGTTCTGACCACCACATCGAACAGCTCACCCAGCGGGATTTAAGTGTGATAAATGCCCTTGCCCCAGGTGGCTGATTTTTGCAGTAGAATTAAGCATGGTGGTAGAGTTTGCAGTACAGTTTGCTAGTTACTCCAGCTCTGAATCCTTTCACTGTACTTTGTAAGCATTACCCTCTGACAGAGATGTCCTATTAAAACATGAAATCTACAAGATTTGGAATATTTAAATTATTTCATTTACTTAAATAGGCTATTTGGGTATGCCTGAACTCCTTTAGGTTGATACTGGAGAAGAGCTTAATCATTCCATGCTAGGACATGAGATTTACAGGAAGCAATAATTCTTTTTTTCTTTTTTCTTCCCCCCCCTTTTCTTTTTGGGAAGCTAATTAGGGCAAACGTAGATAAAACACACTGTGTGTTATGAGCTTGTAAATNTTTTATCTTCTTTTTGAAAACATCAGAAGGAGCAGATTTTGTTTGCAGTATGTTTACGAAGGGAAAATGTTGTGAAGGTTTGAGCAGAAGATTTGGCATTGCAGAGTCCAGTAGCAATCTTCAAAGCTATCTTTAGGATCTCTGTCTCGCGTTTTCTAGGAGGAAAATGAAATGCTGTGATTGACTATTCCCACAATGTAAATAGGAAACAGTTGAAGTAATAGTCAGGATGCAGGTGGCAGGCAGTGCCCAGTCTCCAAAATAGTCAGAGCAACGGTTTGTTAAATGCAAATACAACCTTTGATACAAATTGGAGGTTATTCTTTGGTTATCCAACAAGCAAAAAATGTGGCTGAATTTAGTGACAGAATTGTTTTGCTGTACTTTCTAGTATACACCTGCGCATTTGTAGCGCAAAACTTGTTAAACTCTTTTCCAAGAGCAGTGCAGTTAATGTGTTAAAAGATACTGTCCATCAGAAAGCATGTCAAAGGAAACCACTTTAATGGATGAGGTACATGCAATGCAACCCAATAAAGACGGTATAGAGTACTGCCTTCACTTCCCGCCTTTCTTGTTTTTCACACCTTTGCATGTATGGTGAGAAGCAGAGAAAAGTAAACCAAATCCTTTTATTAACCGTTCCTAACTTGAGAAGCTTGTACTTGTAACCATTTGCAAGGCTGGGTCATATCATGGTTTATATTCTTGCTCTTATATCTTCACCTAGAGAAACAGGAAGGTAAGTGGGAAAAACGTCCCAATGCTGCTTCTGTGTGTTTTGAGTATAAGTCCAAATAATATTTATAGCCAAGTTATAAACCCAGGCAAATGGGCTTCTTAGACTGCCCGTACTGTGTTGCTAATGATTGTCCCGTTACCAGATCTTAATGCAGTTTCTTTATGGATAAGATCATGGTTGATGATGTTGAGGGAAAAGACAGCATTTTAGTTTTTCAAATGTTGTTATTACATGGCATTTTACTCTTTTAAATGTTATTTGTGTTCAACTGAAGGTATCGTGGTTATTCTCAAGTATAAACATCGCCAGTTGTTCTTAAAGCTCCAAAAGGCTTTGCATTTGGTAATTAAATGAACTGCTTGAGTTAGTATTGTACTTTTCAGCCTTTCACATTTAATTAACATTCAAGTGGGAATTATGAACAATTTATATCTGTCAGGAAAAGACAAGACGTAACAAATTGTCTCCGTGCAGATGTGAAATTGAGGCAACCTTAGAGAGACTAAAGAAACTGGAGCGTGATCTGAGCTTTAAAGAGCAGGAACTAAAGGAACGGGAGCGACGTTTGAGGATGTGGGAGCAGAAGTTAACCGAACAGTCCAATACTCCTGTAAGTAGATAATAATTCAACCTTTCATCTTACTTCAGAAAGTATTTGGAACTTTGTCTACGTAAATCTAAAGACACACCGAGGAAATAGTGTCCCTATTTTCTTTAGTTGTTCCTTTGGGTCAGTTAAAGTCTATTTTATTACATCACTGCAAAAAACTGTACTATTTTTAAAATTTTCATCTAATACATCAGATACCTGATATTGCTGATAGTTCATATTGTGCCATGGGCACTTAAGTAGTTTCCCATTGATTTAATTACAGTTCTCAGCTTTAAAAGTTGATTGCATTCAATAAATCCATTTTTCGTCTAAAAAGTTGTTGACTCTAATGGTTGCAGGATTTGGTCTTAAATGTAAGATTCATTTGTTTCTTGCAGAGGAAGACTTGAGAAACCTATATGTATATTTTGTTTTATTCTGTTCTTTGAGAAGAAGCAAATTTTCATTCTGTGAAAAAGGGGGTCAAAATTTGAAGTGTTAATTTAGGACTTCGTTCATAATTATAGTTAACATACTTGTACTGCCCAGTTAGTAGCTGTTAGGATTGCCATATTTCTATTAATAAATTGAAGAAAAAAACTTCCTTAACAAAATACGATGCTCTTTACTGATTGGCAGAGGGAGGACCACAGGGTTAGTGCATGGCTAGACATATTACTGCAGAATTGTTGTTAAGAAAAATACTGCATTACCTACTTGTTTTTAAAGCACTAGCCAAAACAAATACCAAATCAAGGTTACAGTAGCATAGGATTTTTCCTACGCACAATTTCATCCTACTTACAACCTTGATTCCAGCCAGACCCATTTACATACAACTTGTTTTTAAGGCATAGCTTATTGCTAGTGTTTGAATGAAGTTGCATTCGTGTTCCAGCTGTGAACATGCAGTAATGAAATCATGAAGACAATGTTTTCCTATGTGCAGATACTGTATGTTCTCAGCAGATATCTGTATGCCTGCTTTAACGCTTGCAAACTTCCAGTAACTGAGCTGTGGGCCATCATCTATCCTGAGCACAGCATGAGACACAGCCTTAATGAGCAAATCTTTTCACAAGCAAGGCCCTAGGGTTTTTTATGCTGTACTTGCTTATGACTTCTACTTTTCACTTAGAGCTGGCATTGCTGAAAGAATAAAGCATTGTGCTAAGGCCTATTGTGCTAAGCATGAACTGTCTTTCTGCATAACATTAACCCAACTCTCCTATTGCATTTAAATGCAATTTCTGCTAATAGAGAAATACAGTTTGTTTTTTCCATAGATCTTCAGTGAACTGTTACACTGAACGGCTTTTAAAAAAGCCCTTTTGTTGTAAAAAATTTGAAATACTGGCAAAAATTGTCTTGTTGAAGCAGGTTTGATTTTTTCATAGCAAATAAAGTTCTACAAGGCACTGGTTACAAATACAACGATATTTTAAATTCATAGCTGTAAATCATTTGCAAAACATCCCTGGGCATTTTGTTTGCAAGCTGTAATCTGTGTAGTCAAGTGTCTTCTTCCCTCCCTTGGTTCAGGGTAAGTCTGCTCAGCAGTATCAAACCAGAGGATTGCAACAGGGAGGTGCACTGTTCAATTTTAAGCTACCTTGGCTGTAAAAATAGTAGTAAGGATATGGCAACCGGAGCTAGTAACTCAGCTTAGGGTGCCCACTAGGCTTATACCTGGTTCCTAACCAACGCTAGACCTTGTTGTGCCTTAGCTGGTACTGTCATCCC
Source organism: Aramus guarauna (assembly GCA_013400195.1). NCBI lineage: Eukaryota > Metazoa > Chordata > Aves > Gruiformes > Aramidae > Aramus > Aramus guarauna. Next base: position 574,113 of record VXBL01005128.1, read on the forward strand.
TGCTCTATGCTCTGCAGTCACTTCTTCATTTTGCTCTGCAGCAAAGACCAGAGGCCAGCAGATACTATTAAAGTGGTGTGCGGGAGGAGAAACTCAAACCAAATGAAAGCAGAACAGGGAAGCTGTCTCTGCCACTTGATTCTCCAGTGTTTTAGGGTTGGTAGAAACTTCCTCCTGCATGGTAGGTAGCTATGAGTGGCAGGCTGCTCCTACTCCAAAGAATAAAGTACAGCTTTACACACATCAGGATGATGCCAATCTTTAGAAACACTTCTGTGAAAGTAGTGTTTCTCTCTGCTCTTGCTTTGACCCTATTTCTGCTGTGTCTTATACAACAGACACCTTTGAGTCGAATCTCTGCAAATTCCCTTTGTGCAGATCTCCAAGAGCCTCTTGCACAAGGGAATCTGGAGCCTTTTGGAGGAGTAAAATATATCCACAGGTGTAGTGAAATGGGAGACTTTAAGAAGGGGAGTGTATGTAGCTAAGCTGAAGCTCATATTTAGAGGAAGACAGTGCGCAGGACATGAAATCCAGATGTTCAGTTGTGGTGCCATGCACCTGCAGGTGGTCCCTTAAGAACAGTGGCTTGTACAGAGATTGGGGATCCCAGCTATCTGTAGAAGTCTCTTCGTGATAATTATCATATGCAATGCGACATCAAAGGCAGAATGCTGTCGCAAAAGAGTTCCTAAGTTCTCCAGATAACGAGATGGCAAAGTGTATAGGAAGTAAGGTGATTATAACGCGCAAAATGAGCCACAGTTGCAGCCCGTTCGCAGGCCCGCTGCCAGGCATTGCACAAACACTGACCCAGAAACGTGTTTTAGAGGAAAGCTGTTTTGCAGCTTTGTTGATTTTTATAGGGAATTCTTCCCATATGTCAGGGGATGCTTTTCCATGGATCTAAAGTGACTAAAACTCCAATAGCTGATGGAAGAACTACCTGGCACTGAATCATGTGTGCTGGGCATCTATTTTTTGTGGCTAGATCTTGTTTTTAAAATATTCCTTCTCTTTATCAGTAGGAGCTTTTGGTGTCCTTGATCTGAGTAGCACTCTGGTGATGGTGTAGTTGTTTCTTCCTGTACAGCCAGGCGTACAGAAGCTTAGCTGCAGGTTCTTTCATCACTTAGCCATAGGATGCATGAAGAGTATTTGGGGCACCCCATCTCCCCAGCTTTTTAATTTTATTTTAATTTCCTTTGTTAAACACAACACAAATAAAAAGCCTGTGTAAGTAGGGAAAACTCAAGAGGAACAAAAGCCAGATATTGTCTTTTTTTAATGATAGGCAATTTGTCAATGTAAGTGGTTTTGCCAAGAAATGGGCACTCTGTGAGTAGCCTGGCCATGAAGTCTGTGTTACAGACCAGGGCATCACCTTAATCACCCCTGTAACCCATTGTGACCAACTGCCGTTGACTCTTCAGTTTTCTGATTAGGTTAAGAAAGATGTGGAAAACCGTTAGTTTTGGGCAGGTAGTTTTCCAAACAGCTTTGAAAAGAAAGGCCGGTTCAGGTGTTCACACACAGCCCCTTTGCCGTTGCTTTAGTAGGTAGTTTAATTTGGGATGAAACTCCTGAGTTTTTACTCCCTGTGGAGGACAGGCAAGCATGTCACAGAGGTCATTAGCCCGGCCACTCTGAAGAGGCATTAATCATTATTTAGCTGGAGAGGGCATGTTTCATTTGTTATTACAAACAGACTGGGTCAGGAAAACACCATTATCTGTAGGTGAAGATTAAATCAGTAGAGATTTAACATGATGAACAACAAAATGGCAGATACCTATTGATATAATTTAAAAAAAAAAAAAGAAAGAAAAGAAAAGGCAATCAAGCCGAAGAAGCTGACCAGCTGACCAAACAGCCCCTCTTTCCCTGTCTGCTCCTCCCTGGGACAGCTTCCAGAAGCAAGGTGCTGGTGCGGGATGGAGGCCGGTTCCCGTGTCCTTTGCATTGGTGAGAGGCTCGTTTCTGATTGCGGCCGTCGCAGGGTGACCCCTTATTCTCCTCTTGAGCATACATTTAAAACCAGTCTTTGCACAAATAATACTGCTGCTGTTATTTCTGGTAGTTAGAGGGCTGCTACTTCTGCACCAGACTTTGGGAGCTTGTTTGGGTTCTCTGATCTTAACGTGATTTATTCTTCAATCCTGAACGTTCGTTAAGCAACTCACTCAGACTTCTGTTGTACCCGCATTGCCTTGGGATCCGGTCCACCTGGCTGGGAAATGTCACATTTTGTTTTATGCTGTACAAAATGAAGGATTGAAGAGTTTGAACCTTCTTTTGTCATGAAAGCTCTGCTACCTGTGGTTCTTGCCATGCGACTCAGTGATTTTGCACTTCCATTTAAGAACAATGACCCCAGAATGAAGCTGTCTGGTTTAATGAATTCCTACTTGATCTCCGTGTTTAGATTCACTAATCGTTGTGCTTTCTGTTGATTGCCAACTAATCTGGTGGTGTCTTTTTCCTCGATTTTTAAATTGGTTCTAACTTTCACTTTTGCTCTGTCCTTTCCTCCTTTAAATAGTTTTTCTTACCTCTTGCTGCAAGAATGTCTGAGGAGTCTTACTTTGAATCTAAAACAGAGGAGTCAAACAGTGCAGAGATGTCATGTCAGATCACAGCAACAAGTAACGGGGAGGTAGCTGGCATGAACCAAAGTCTGAAGGCCTTGATGATGACGGGCTTTGGGGATATCTTCTCTCTGAACCAAGCAGGATCTGTCCTGCATTCTGGAATGCAGATAAACATGCAAGCCAAAAAGAATTCTTCTAAAACCACCTCTATGAGAAAAGGAAAGAAAATCAACATGGCTTTGGGTTTCAGTGAATTCGACTGGTCAGATGACGATGATGATGATGATGATTATTTTGATGACACAGATGATAGCAGCGAATGAAATCAGTTACAGAATTAAACCTGAAATCGGTTTTAGCAAAGCAAAACAATAAAGTTTTAGAACAAGAATCCTGTCAGTTTGGTCTGTTTAAATCCTGTAAAAGAAAAAAAAAAAAAAGTGAGACCTTTTCCAGGCTGAGCATGTTTGTGTGTAGAAAGACATGTTGTTTTTGTTTAGATTGTGCTGACTTATTTCTGCTTTGATGAAATTTGGAACTAAACTTTCCAAACTAATTGAGATTATTATTATTATTTTAAGAATCATGATTATATCTATAATTCTTGATGCCTGATTACAGAAACTATGGCTTGATAAGATCTGAAAACATTGGGGGAAACTTCAATGCCTTTAATGCCATTAATGTACTTCAAATTTTTCTTTTGTGTTTTTTGTCATTTCCTTTACCCCTTTAATTGTCAATCATATGAATATACTTGTACTTCCAGATTTGCTGTTCTCTACAATCCATTCTTTCTTACTGTTGCAGTGAAGGGGTTTGCTGTGTTTCTAATTTAAAGCCTTTTTCAGGGCAGCATTGTGGGAAGTGACAAATACATTTCTAGGAAGAGAGAAACTTGGTTCAGGGGAAGAGAGGGGTTAGTTAAATACACAGTTTAAAAACTGAATAGCAGCAGAATCCAGAAAATCCCTATTAGTAGATGATTTGTATCAATGTTCTTTTTTCCCCTCACGTGTATGTCGTGTATATAATTCACTCTAGCAAAGCGAACTGCAATCAGACCTCTGCATCTATTATCAGATATTGTGATCTAGAAGCTAATTTTCAGTTACGTTGATGTAAATCCAGGAAGCCTCATTAACTTTGATGGACTTATTGTTGTACCTGAGAGTAAAAATCGGTGTTAGTAAATTCTGATTCTGCTACGTCTCCTAAACCGTCTGTGCTACCTTACGAAAGGACAAAGAGAAGCCGTGATGACATTTCGGCTTGGGCCCTACTACTGTGGCTTATGTGAAATTCTCCGTGATGGTGGTAATGTGAGGAATATTTACTAGTCTCTGCGTACCTGTTTTTTGCAGCTAAATCACTTTTAAAGTATTGCCACTGCTGTTATGACTTACCGTAAAACTCAGTGTGTAACAATCTGCTGCAATAATTGCCTGCCAGGCACTTATGTTGAGAGCAGTGAGTACGTTTCTCCTGATGACCCCTTTAGTGGTGATGCAGAAGGAGGGAGGGAAACCAGCGCGAACACAAATGCAGGTTAGAAAGGAAGATGTTGTGAAATATTTGCCCAAGGAAGAAGGGCAGCATTTCAAAAGAAAAACGTTACTGTCTAGTTCAGCTGTAGTGGGAATAAGCCATCAAAATTCCATTCTCAATTACTGGAGGGGTTTCTTTTATGAAAACTTCTGTTTTTGAGTGGCTTCTTTAATTATAGGCTTGCCTGTTACACAGCTCTAACCTACATATTATGGTGAGTGTTTTTGTAGATAGCTTAGAGGAAAATGGATACATTAGATAACAGCAGGCCTGAAATCATTACATGTTCGCTGAACAAAAGAGAAAGTTCTTTGAAGGAGTTTTTCTAGAGGGATGAGTGGGCACCTCTCCGGATTGTGAGAGAGAATTGTTTTATCCTCAAGCATCAGCACTGGTCTGGTAACCTGCAAGGCAGCGAGTGCTGCGCTTCCAGCTAGCCTGTTCCGCTCAGTTTGCACAGGACTAGACTCTCCAAGATGCTTAATTTCCGTAGGATGTCATTCCACATTCCACCTTCTTCCTGACAGTTGCAAACCCATTGGCTTGAAGGTAACCCTCTTGTATCAGGAAGCATTTCTTATGACAGAATTGTAATTTGAATTAATAAGTCTATGGAGTATCCCAAGGAGAAACTTGGTCCTTCAGCGCAGGTAGGGATAGCTTCTTAGGTCCATCAAAGCAATCTCATTTTAGGGAGAAAAAGTGATGTAGAAGGGCAAATAATTAAATGGAAATTAGAGCAAATAGGCTGTTTCCAGTGCAGATTTGTACTATTTTTGTAAGTCTATGTCTGCTAACACCCACAGCAATGATACTATTTTTGTAACTGCCACTTTACACAAATCCATCAAATTTTCCTGGATGCAATCGAATATGTGCACTTTAGATTTTAAGTTGTGTGTCATTGTGCATAAATTACTGTACCACATAAGCAGTGTAGAGTTGTACAGCTTTAACTGAAAAGGAAATTTGGTTCAGTACATTTAGTATTCAATAAACCAAAAAAATCTGTTCCTAGCATTGATGTTTTGCACTTTTTTGGCATCTGACAATCTCAGAGCACTTCATGCACACTTATATTTGCATGGGTTTTAACTGAATTTGTAAATCCACTCCTTAATCTTTACAGAAGTAAAAATAGTCCTTAAGTAGTATGACACAGGGTTCATAATGCAAAATCACAAGATTTAAGTCTCTCTTCAAGGTTTTGTGCCTGCCCATGTGCGTAACTTATTTCTGCATCAGAATTTGGCACCATACTCATAGGAATTTCCGCTATCTACTTAGTTCCAGTATTTTCTAGTGAAACAAAGATGGATTTTTTTCCCCTTCCCTTTTCTTTCCCTATATATTATTTGTCAAAGGAAATTAAGCTATATTAAGGAAAAAAATTAAACTCTGGTAAAAGGTAGCTGTGTGTTAGCAAAGGTGATCTATGAATTGTAAGAAGGTGATAACATATGACAAACTCTTCTGATGCAGTTCCCCTGAGATAGTGTTCTACTTAGCATATTGGCTATGCTTATTAAAAAAGTAATGGTATTGATTGCATTTTTGCTTTCTGATGATGACTTTCATACCAGATGTCTCCAGTTTACAAGCCAAAAATCATACGTGAGAATCAAGCTGTGTTGTTTTGGCCTCTGATACGCTTCTCACTAGATAAAGGTTTTGAAAGTGGCTCTGGTGGGCAGGTATGTTGGTTGGAGGAGGTCAGAGTATTTAATCTTCCACGCCTGATTTCGCTCTGCAGTGCAGCCCAGTCTGTCTCCTACCTCTGTCATCACCAGGGCATATAGATCTCCACAACAGTCCACAGCCACATAGCGTGTCAGCTTATGAAAGCATTAACCAAACCCAGAAGGTGTTTCTGTGGCTGCTCTGGACTGTGAGCAAAGCCACCAAAAGCCTTCCTGTGCCACGTACACCTCTCGGCTCGCTAGTTCCCACCAGACCTTTTGGGATCCCAGTTCTATCTACTTTCCATAAAGGCCCAGAGGTGTCTGCAGTGAAATAATACTGCTACAGTTGATGGAGGGGAAAGGTAAGAACCAGGCCTGAACTTCTCAGTTTTACCAGGCTGTTGTATTGCCAACATTAACTTGGATGGGTAGATGGCCTGAGAGAGGAATGGTGAGGATCCACTTTTGGTTGCTTAAAGATACAGGGTGAGCTGGGACCAAGACAGGATGTCCAACTCCCGTTCTTTTCTTTCAGCAGTGGGGGGGGGAAATGGAAGGGGGAATTAATGGAGAAAAACTTTCGATCTAGTAATTTTTTGTGACGATCACAGCGGTAATTCCTTGGGGTAGCAAGTGTCCTAAGGTAGAGTATGTAGGTGTGCTGCCTCCCCAGCCGGTCGTGTGCTGCCTGACACGGAGCTCGTCCCATCTAGATGGGAAGGGCTCCCGGGAGGTGAGCTCTGCAGCAGACCCTTGTCACACAGCCGTGTTCTTGACTTGTCATTTGTTTATCGTTCCAGCGGTTTTGTTAGACGTCGATTGCCTTTCCTTCTGGGTTTTAAAGCAGTTATTCTGAGTTAAATATTTGATGCAATAATGACTTACATTGCTGTCAGCAATAGCAGTAAATCTGTAGCATGCATGTAGCTGTTAAGTATTCAGCAGCATTACTGTGTGTCTTTAGTCATGTAGCTCCTTTTTCTGTAATCAGGCAGCTTTTACAGGTTTTTAATAAGACCTCTGACTTGACAGAGGTTTTAGCTACAGTCCTAGGTAGAACGTTCAGGTAGAAAAATAAGTTCATTTAGTAATTTTCACAGCCCTTAAAATGCACTGGTAGGAATCTGGAGGAGAGACCTTTCCCTCCCCCTCCCCCCCCCAGACTTCAACTTAGTGTACACTGTAAAATCTGCACAGAGATTTCTGATGTGTGAAGATTTAATTTTAAAACTGTAGAACCAACAACCTTCTTTAAACATTTTATATTGTGTGCTTAATATTCATATGCCTTTTAAAATCAGATATAGTCCACTGCATTTCTTGCTTTTGCACTACTGAAGAGGTTTTGTACTGAATACTAGGAGTCAATGCTACTTACACTTCAAGTGTGAACCGATGAAATTTGAATAGAAAATATTTTCACAGTGTTAGAAAACTTCATTTTCCCTTCTGAAAAAAAAACAAAGCTGAGCGCAACGCCTGTGCCAAAACTCTTGTGCTGTAAACTGAATATATCATTTGTGTGGAACATGCAATGTTACACTTCTGTGTGGTAAAACCTTGCAGCGTCAGTTATTCTCTTTATTGCACTTGACATATGATGTCTTGTTTTATTCACACTGTGGATTTGATTTTCCAGTGTAAAACCAAAGCAAACAAACAAAAAGAAATCATGCAATGTATTTGATTTCCTCGATTGGTGTCATAAACTTTCTTTTGATGTGAACTTTTTCTTTTGCTTCTCTTTGTTCCAAACTTCTATTTTGCAATAAACATTTTGACAGTAAATTTTATGCATCTGTGTCCCTGTGTAAAATGCTGGTGTTTCAAGCGGTTCCTTATTGTCTTCTGGTTTAAGTCACTTTTTGTATTACTCATTGTGTGACATTTCTCTTTTATTCTCCCATCTTTTTAAAAAAAAATTGAAGTAATGCAGAATATATTCTGCCACCGGTTACATTTAAACATGGGAAAAGCTGAAAAAAATCCATCGTGCAACTAAAAATACGATATTGGCCTTGCGCAGTAAACGATTCGGTCATACAAATTATTGTTCCAGGCTCCTCCCGCAGCACCCGCCGGTTTGGCTATAAGTACGTACAGAAGGCAGGACCCGCTGCCTTCCTAAGGACGTTCACGATTGCCATTCACCCTCCCGTGTGCTCGGGTGTTGCCCCCAGCACTGCTTTTGCCCCACAGCGTCCTGCCCAGGCTGTGGGTAGCTCTTAGCGTAGGGAATGCTTGAGTCGCAGCAGGCAGGTTGAGAAGATTGGAAGTACGGTATAGTAGAGAGAAAAAGTCAGGAAGGCCTCTCTTTTCTCTGGCAGACGCATCTTTCCTCCTGCCACTTCACCCCGATGCATTGGCTGTCTCCCCTTTGGGGAAGCAGTGGGCAAAGGGATGGGTTTGAGGATCCGCCAGGTCCTCCTCGCAGAGGTGCCTGCAGGTGGTCTCATGGACGGTTTGTGCCCAGCAAAGGTTTGGCTGAGACATTGGTGGAGCTGGAGGAAGAGGATCAGAAGAGGATCTGAAGAGTCCTTAAAGTGGGGTAGGGTGGCAAAATGTCGTAGATGTAGAGGCAGAAGCCAAGGGGTGTCGGGCAGTCACAAGTCCTTCAGTGCGAGTTCCACAGCAACGGCTGGAAGTTGTGGGTGGATTGCGCTAGGCCCCGGCCTTGTGCCTGGAGAGCCAGGGAGGTGCTTGGGCACGTAAGGGGCAGCTCTGCCCTGGGCTGAGTGTCTGGCTGGAGGCAGGCAGGGCTGAGGGCTGCGGGGGGGCATGCTTGGCCTGGGACGGGGGGATGGAGAGCTCGTGGGTGGCAGGGCTCTCTGGAGGAGGTAACAAAGCCTTGGGGGCTGCTGGTGAACCGAGCGGACTCTCTCATAAGTCAGTGTTATGTACATCCAGTAAGTTTGCCACTACTTCATGGTATGGAGCCTTTGGGAGACACTGCCAGTCCAAACACATACATACCAATTAATGTTAACCCTTTAGCTGGATGAAAATGCCAAGGAGGTGAAGCTTGGGACACCATATGCTTGAATGAGTAAAATGCCAATCAGTATTACAGTGACATCTTCTCCTGTGTCAGTTTTTCACTTAATGCAGCCATTCTCCTGTGCATCCTCCATGGTTTCCTTGTGCTTCGAGAGCTAACATTATCTTGCGTACAACTGAGTTGCCCCGTGCGGGCTACGGCACTGGAGGAGGCTGGGAAGTGCTGCACTCCCCCAGATTCGGGAGCAGTTACAAAGCGTTGGCAGAAACTGAGAGAGACTTGTCTGTACAGGAAGACTAGCCACAGTGGCCCGACTCCAAATTCTGCTTTCTATGCTGTCTAGTGACAGCTTTCCTTCCTTTTGCAGAAAATACTCATCATTCAGGAGAGAGTCGTAATCACAATGTTATTTTCATTGCAGAAATCAGGTGGTACCAAAGCCATAGCAAAAGCAAAAGCCTTCCCATAGTGTCAGAGCCGAGAGGAGAGGCAGCTAGAGAGTCCCTCGCCATCGGATGGTTTACTTTTGCTTCCTAAATTGTTTCTGTCGGAGTTCTGCTGATAATTTTATCTGCATAAAGTGATGGGATCGATTTAGCACTTCCACCATGCAGCTGGAGCCAGCCCATGATCAGTGTGAATCCAAGGGTTTGGTTATGTCAGTATGAGATTCACAGCGTAAAGTCCTGCCCTTTGCCGGGGAAAAGGAACGAAACAAAATTGGCTGCCAGAGTAAAATTTGGGTAGAGGGGAGAAAAATGGTCAGACCTTTTTTTTTCAATTCATATCTCTCACACAGTTGCTGCCCTCCTTTGATATTTGTGCATGGACCGAAGAAGATGTGGTGAGTATTTTGTGTTAATGTGGGCAGCATTGTGCTGCTGGAGCTCTCTAACAAATATGGAGTACAGAGGGAGGGAGGGAAAGCCGGATCAGAACATCTAGGTGAGATTTTACTGCTATTTGTTTGGTGAAACTTGCATCCCAGAATGGCTTTTAAATGACCGTGAGTAAATTAAGGACTCGAGTGACCTTCATAAAACAGCCACATTCTCCAGTGTGCACAAAATAATTTGTGCTGGCAGCTGTCAGTAGCTTTAAGGGGTATGGAATCTCTTTTTCATATAAAATAATGGCATTGAGTCTTTTTACCTTTTTATTCAGTTAAAAGGCTAACTAAGAAGCATCAATGATTTATCTCTATCATCATAGTGATGTGTCATAGTGATTTTAATGTCCCATGTAGCACCCTCCTTGTGTGTTGCACATTGTGGGGATCTTTAGCTGATGTTTACTGAAGGACTGTCTGGAAAGCCAGTGCAAAAGCCGTAATGGCCCTGGCTCCTTCACTTCAGCCCTTTTAGCACATGACAGATCGCTATGCTGCTGCTTCGGTTGTTTCTGTTCTTCATAACGATAACTGATGAACGTGGCTGCAAAATAGAAGGCACTTTTAAAAAGTTAAATGAAAGTACTCGCTTGCATTGGTGAATCTTGAGTCCTTTAACCCAAAGGTAGAAATATTTTAAAATTTTGTTTTAAAAAAGAATGATTACTTGTGAACTTCAAATAACTGTAATATAAAATATTGATAATGTGAACTTCAAGACCGATTCCTCTTTTTTGCAGTTTTTCTGGATGCAACAACTTACTAGAAAAGGTAAAATATGTACCTTCATATTCACATTTATGAATAAATATACCTTTGGTAATCTTTTTCTCCCTCCAATAAAGCACCCTGTGGATTTCTGAATAACCTCTCTTATCTTAAGGTGATGCTTCTGGTGAAATGAGTGTATACGCTAGCTTGTTTAAGGAACATCATATCACTGGGAAACGATTGCTTCTTCTAGAAGAGGAGGATTTAAAAGACATGGGAATTGTTTCCAGAGGACACATCATCCATTTGAAGGTATTTAACAGCGTATGTTGAATGTTGCAATAGATTATAGCGTGAATATTAAGGAGGAGTCTATGGGTTTTCAGTAGTATTAACACCAAAACAAAAAGTTATAAAGCTAGATAGATAACATATTTGGTATTAAAAAACCCAGAGTTACAGGTTCATATGGATCTAGAACCCAAAGCAACCTGAGCATTTTAGGAGGCATGAAAATGTGCTGTGGTCTTTATACTCCTCTGGTCTTTATACTCCTCTGTAGTTCTTGGTTTTCTTGTGGGCTGGGTTGTCAGTACTGCTAAAGATTCACCTAGGAGGGTCATTCTCCCAGCAGAAAGCTTTGGATATCTTCAGAGAGAGTTCTCCCTGAAGATTTCTCTTTAGCCGAGGGAGGAGCAGATGTGAAAACAGTTATTTGAACCAAAATCTCTGAATTTCTCAACTTTCACATCTCATCTTTACCTTAAAACATACTTTGACTAACAAAACTCTGTTAGGCAACGTTAAAGCTGTTTGACAGCCAGGTTGCTTTGCTCTTAAAGCTTTGTTTCATGGTGTTTTAAATATCTAATGTTTGTCATGAGTTACAAAAATCATAGTCTGGAAAATGTGATCACAACAGCAGTAATAGTATTAATACTGTAGCCACAGGAGAGAGTTCAGTTTCCTGGCAGTCAGCTTTGGAAAAGGATTTCTCTAAAAGCAGCATCTATAATTCTCTTTGGTCTCAATGATTTTATACCACAATTTACTAGTAAAGAGATACTTGTATGCTAATTGCTAGTCCTGCAAATTTAGCTTCATAAGTCACACAGATTTATTTCCCTTTTGCTTATAAGCCATTTTTTCCATGCCACACACCATTACTGATATATTTAATTTACATTTCCTACAGGGAAAATTATTGAAATTTAATAAAGTCAATAATGCCCGAAATGAAAGATTTCAGCTTCCTGGGTTGATTGAGCGTAAATAAAAACAACCAAAACAACCCCCCAACATCTCTTTCTCTGATTAAGCAGATCTGATTCTGAATGTGAAATGGGGCCGATCTACCACAACGGTTTCCAGAACAGGGCTGTGTTTTAAACTCTTCTCACATGCCGTAATGTATCCACAATGGAAAACGCAGTGCACACAGAGTTGCACTGTTTTTCTTGCTGGTATTTGCAGTATGAGATACCGAATAACTGTCATCTGATTTTGTTTGTTTGTTTGTTTTTCTAGACTGCTATTGAGAAGTTAACCCATGACTACCTAAATCTCTTTCATTTTCCACCATTAATTAAGGCAAGTCTCATTGTTATGTAAGAATTACTTCTCATGTTGGTACAAATATTTTACTGTTCTCGTGTCTCAACTTCCCTACTGTTCATGGGAGGGTGAAGCGGCAGTTCCTGCAGAGGGTTGTGACAGATGCGGAGGGTCAAGAGCAGCAATGGGTCACATGAGAAAAAGTAAGAGGATAATAAAAGTTGTTTTCAAGGAGGTTCTAAGATTTTATTGTGGAACCAGCAGTATTAAATTAAAAGACTACTGGTTGTGATTCCTTTGCTGTCGTTAATCAGAAATTACTCTTAAGAGCCATTCCTCCAAACTGGTGCCACCAACTGCTCACCACCGAAGAATGGCAGACCCCTGGCCCAGAACAAGCCCATCATTCCTCAGCTTGTTAACGTTACAAGAGAGAAGGATGATTTATAATGTCTGGTCACCCTTGTGTTAACCTGTTGGTCTTCTGGTATCAGTACCAAGAGCCACCAAAAGGGAGAGAGTGTTTGGGAACATCGAGGTTGCCAGAGCAGATACTTTCCTGATTTAATTCAGGGAGCTCATCAAGTAATTCTAGACCCCAAAGCCTGAAGTAGCTTTTTGAGTCATAATTTATTACACAGCTATAGAGTGAAATCCACTTAAAGTGAATTTACATATGGCAAAACTCTGTTCCCTGAAGTGGAAAATGAAAGTTGGGGCTCTGCCACCATGCCATGCTGGCCGCAATTGCAATGGCGGTGGCAGCCACAATGCTCACAGTGGCGTTATGCCGTGCCAGAGCGGCTCAGCCAGGAGCAGAAATCATGCAGCGTCTCCCAGGTGCCACCCACTGTTGAAAACCTATGCAGAAGCCCTGGGCCCTCCTGGAGCAGTGTGATCAGGGCAGAGCGATGGCTCCTTCTTGCTGCCTGCCAGACCTGTAGCATCTGAAAGGCCACCAAAGGCCTTGCTCCTGTCTCCTGGGGGGTTGTGGTAGATGTGAAGTCTCACCTTGCTTTTTTTTTGGCAGGATTCTGCAGGTGGAGCTGAAGAAAACATAGAGAAAGTAGTGAATCTTGAACTTGTGTTTGGTTATCACTTGAAGCCAGGAAATGGTCCAAAGGTAGGTTGGGAGTGCCAGATGAGTTGGCTTGGTTAACAGTCACTACCCAGAGGGTCCAGTATCTTCTGGACACAAAAAGGTAATTTGTTGTGAGAATCCTCTTGTTTGGGAAAGTGCTGACCAAATGTGAAGGTGGCAAATGGGGCTGCATCGGTGATGGGGACTGCACCCCAGAGCAGGCGAGGAAGAAGAGAGTCGCACAGAAAGCTTTGACTGAAAGCTTTTGTTTCCTCGTGAACAATTTTTTTAACAGTAATTTTTGTAATTTGTGCTTTCGCTTTGTTCCTTTTATCCCAATGGGTGTGAAATAATCCATTTATGCAAAAAAACCCCATTCACAATTGAGCAGTGCTTACGCCTGACGTTAGTGGACAGACCATTAGTTTTGTTGCGGCAGAAAGGTGGTGTCTTTGTATGCAACCAAGAGGAGTTTGGAAAATAGGTGGTACGCATGGCTGCTGGCTGGGGAGGATGGGACTGGTCCTGCTGGTGACTGTGTTCACTCGTGGTACTGGGGAAGGAGGGAGGGGTAGGTGCAGCACATTGCAGATGGCAAAACTACTGTGCAGCGGCTGGTAAAAGGCAATTACCAGCATGCCACATCCTAATCAAACCTCAGCTCCAAGCTGAGCTGGTTCAAGGATCTCTCGTTACACCCTCTGTAACGGGAGCTTTGACGACTCCAGATGTTCCAGCAAAGCATTTCCACCACGTTGTCTTTTCTCGAGAGTGAGGTTTGTCCCATGCTTTTTGTTTTCTTTATCCAGCTTGCCATGGACTCCGAGTTCAAGGGTTTTAGAATTAATCATCTATGTGGAAATGGTGTGCAAAGCATTTCTGAGTTAAGAGTCAGGGGTTGTGACAGCAGGATTTGTTTCCTTTTGTATTTGACAAATCTGCATTGTGTGTCCACCCTAAACTTGTGGGTGGCTGACTTTCATCTTGTGTTATCTGGCTGCTTTGCTTTCAGGGCATATTGTTTGCAGAAGTCTCTTGATTTCTGTACTTGGTGGTGCTTGCAGAGAAAGCATTTAGGTTTGTACTTAGTAGGAACTTGGACTCGTACTGAAATCATTTCATCAATTTGAAAAAGCTTTTTGCTTTTTGTCTGGAGATTTCCTTTTTTTGTTTGTTTCTTTTATCCTAAGCACTTTTTTCCCTATGAAAATCTTCTTTATCACTATGTGAATTACTTAGACTGTCTCAGTGTTCTTGAATGCATGTAGCTTATGATGCTGTACAGCTGCTTTTTTGTAGGTGTGCATCTTTCTCTCCCATGTGCATCTCTACAAGGAACTAAAAGTCCACGATATAGCTCATTTCTCCCTTCCATTTCCAATACGGGTTGTGAGCCGTAGTGCAGGGAGGTGGGCAACCTCCCCCAGGAAAAAGCAAAAGAAAGAGTGAATAGATCTCTGAGTGTTGGAGAGAAGTTCAGGTTGGACTAACACCTACTAAGTTTGAGGACAAGTATTTTAGCCATGACAGCAAAATTTGCAAATGAGACAGTGTGCCAAAGTCTACGGGACGCAAGCTGAATTGTTCTGAGAGGACAGGGCTTATTCAATGGGCCTGCGTAGTGCCGACATAAACTTTGCAGGTTTCTGACGTGCCGAGACTCCTGTTTTTTTGGTTCTGCCTTCCCCCTGACCTCCTAATTGGTCCTCTCTGCTCTGTGTGCTGTCAGACCCCATCCTAAGGAAGCCATTCCCTCAGCAGCCGTGGGTGTGTGCCAGGCATGCCTTCCCTGGCAGCCGCCCTGCCACAGTGCCCGTGTCCCTGATGCTGTTCCAGGGAATGCACAATTTAACATTTGAGTTTGTCTGGGCAGAAACTTATGTCTGAGATCTGCTTATTAACTTATACTGGCCTTTAAAGATGCTGCAGCTAAGCCAGTTTTAAAAAGTGGACTGGAAGGAGTAGATCAACTGAGCTTTTGGGCAGGATGCTAGAGTCAATGTGAGCAAGGTAATTTGCATTTAAACATAACACTAACAAAGACTGGTGTGGTGCATAAAACATAGAAAATTTGGCTAGCTTGCTGCTTTGAAAATCCCTGGACACAATCTTCTAGCTCCCCTAGAGGCTGCTTTGAGCCAACTACTGCTGCCATCCAGATTTGTTCCAAAATGACTTGGAGATACTGGGTAAACCAGGATTGAAGGGTTTACACTTCTTTTACTGTCCCATTTTTGTAAAAGAGTGGTGCCTGTTCCTGTAAAACTGGGTCAGCAGAAGCACTTGGGATCATACCTTCCACCATCTTTATAGCTAAAAAGCTGGCCTACATCAGTTTAAAGATAAATTTCTCAAAGGAACTTTACCCTAATCAGTCCCTATAACTGGCTGCCTAGCTAAGGAGTATTTCTCCTGTTTTAGCCACGAGGAAAAAGAAGCAATAAGCTCAAATCTGGGTTACAAGTTGAGAAAGTGTGTTCCCCAGGTGATGTACAGACTACTAGACCTGTGTACATCAAGGGAGGCTAGGCTCAGCTGCGGGGTGGCGCAGCGCAGCAGGAAGGGCTCTGTACAGGGGAATGGGTCATGCTGGGCGGTTTTACCCCAAGCTGGCTCTGTGTGGGTCTCCTAGGCTGAGTTCCCATTAGTTAGTAGTGCATCTCCTGGTGTAGTTGCACCTGGAAGCCAGCCCAGCCATGTGCTCGGAGGTGGCTCTGCCAAAGCAGGGGACAGGACGGACATGTGGGACAAAAGCAAGCTCCCGATCCAAACCAAAGCTCCGGTGTGGGCGGCATGCAGCGTGACATACCGCAATGACACAGGGCATAAAAGTGCTGGATGAGCTGGTCTAGGACCCAGAAACCATTTGGGGGGTGCAGGTTAATTCAGATGTGTTTGGCTGGTCAGAGCACAGCACCGTTCCTGGAGGCACAGGCGTCCTCTCGCTGGCACTGACTGCACCGAGCCCTGTTGCAGGGCCAGTGCACCTTCTCCGTAAGCAGGCAGAACCGTCAGGGCCTTAGGAATGGCAGTGCCTTTTAGCAAGGATCCTGATGAATACACTTCAGGATGACATTTGAATGTTCAGCCTTGTCTGTACACCGAACAAAACATTGACTTCTCAGTACGCAACTTAACCAGCCTCGGATTTGTTACCTAATTTAAACTGCATCTTCTAGTGGGATTATGTTGGTTTCCACCAGCTGCCAGATGCAGTCATTTCATTACAGTTTCCTTCCCTTTTTAGCTGCATCTTTGGAGGTGATGAAAGCTCAGTTGACCTTTGTGCTCTCTGAATGCATCAGGAGTGAGCGCTGCAAAGCTAACCTGGTTTTTAGAGGTTTCTTTTCCAACTCTTGTAGTTCGAGTTATGTGGTTACTTCCATTCACTTCCTTTTAATGACCTTTCTGTACACAATTCCCACTGAGCTGAAAGGTAATAGATTTAGACATTTTATATGAGTTTTTTCCACAAATTAAAAAAAAGGGGGGGGAGGACGACACACCAATTAACTCCAAGATACCAAAGAGGGTAAAAAAACAAACCCTGGCAATTGTGGCTTGAGCTGATTCGCAGAACGGTAGAGGGAATTTTCAATGGCTTTCTCATCCTAGGTGGCTCATTAAAATTTCCCAATCAGGGAAAGGTGCCTGAGCTGTGTCAGCTCCGCACTGATGAATCACCCAACCCCTTAAGAAGGATGGTTCACAGTCTTTTTGTCTCCTGTTGATGCATTCTTTAGTTTTGGTCCTCAAAAGGGCAGATTTCACCATGCCTTTGAATGTTTTCATTTTTTACCGAGCGTGGCACAATCTGACCTATATCCAAACACAAAGCCTTGAAGTTGGCTCACCATTTTGCCTTCTCTTTTCCCAGTTACCTCTCCCTCCATTTGACAAGGTAAGGAGCAGAGCCTCCTCAAAACCAGCTGCTAACTGTGTGAACTGTTTTCTAGCCTTGAATATCCAAACCAGGATATATTTTAATGCTATCATGTAAATGTGTAGTACAAAAGTGGATATAATAGGATGTAGGCTACTTTAGAGAGACACTGTGACCAGCTCTTCATGTGGAGAAGCCCAGGCTGGCGAAACGCAGGCAGCACCAGACAAAACAGTACTGACATAGTTGTAACTGGAATGCAGTTTCACAAGTGCTTGAGACTGTTTCTGCTGCTGCTTCTTCTCCACCCTCCCACTACATCAACACTCATAAAAAACCTTTCTTTACTTTCTTAAAAATAATTCCTAGTTCAGACAGACGTGAGACGACACGCGATGCTATATTACAAATGTGGCAAAAAATAAAGCAAGGGCCGAGGTCTAAAATTTAAAATTCCCGTTTTGCAGTTTTTCAGTTGTACATATTCCCCCTGCTCCGTAGGTATTTTAACCCACTTCTTCTGATCGCATGGCAAGGGCAGCTTTTGGCAAGCGCTACGGCAAGGCTCAGGACCACTGTTTCGCAGAGCTCCCCGTCTCGGCTGCTGCAGCCCGCTCTTCTCAGGGCACCAGCCCCCAGCACAAATCGGCACCCGGTATTTACCATGATGTTCCCCTCTGTGGCGGCACAGAGCTTCACAGCGCTGGATGTTAAAGAAAGGCGCTGTAAGGGGACAGATATTTTTGGTACCGCCGGGTGGTCTGCGTAGGTGTTAAAAAGGCCTTGTGCTTCTCCAGGCGAAGCTCTAGCCAGGCAGTGCCTGCTGCCTCGCGGAGGAGTAAGGGCTCCGGCTTTTGGAGGAGGCACCCAGGCAACTGATAACATAAATATATCTTTTGCTCGCTTTGTTTCTGTACGTTTTAAGACCATCTCTCTCGGAAGGCCTCCCCTCCGCCCCTGCTTTTTTCTGCCTGCACAGCTGAAACAAAACCGGCGGTGGAGCCACCTTCTCTCGCTGGAGCCTGGCTGGCAACAGCCTGCCCTGACCTGAGACACCAGCCATTGTTAAGGGTATAACACATTTACATATTTTGCAATAAAACATCAGTTATTTGCATTACTGTGTCAAGTTTTATTTGATTCTTTCACCTAAAAATGACTCATTTTCCTTTCTTGTATTTTAAAAACCAACTACTCTAAGCTTGTTTGAGAATAATCAAAAATTGCCCATTTAGCTAGAAGTCATTTTCTTTTCAAAAGGCAAATGTTATTTAATCTTTCAGCTGTTCATTGTGCCATCATAAATACTTTCTTTTCAGCACAGTTGTGGGGACTGAAATGAGCCCACTAATTGCCTCCCATTTCGACTGACATGTGGTGGTTTAGTGGAAAGAGAACACAGCGGGGAGAAGGAAATAGGAGGCTGAGAAAATGAGAGCTAATTATTTTCACTGCCTCATGTCAGGCTCTGTGTCAGCCTTGTTTTTACAAACTGGAAGGTTTAGCACTAAATAAAACAAACTGGCGTCATGTTTTTATATACTGGCAGTGTCATGGAAGCAGCTGCACATCTCAAAGACAATATAATGCCTGCATTCGCATGGACACCATCTGACAGCCACTGTGAGCCACTGCTAATGAGGATATCACAGTGGTGCCAAGTGAAAGGTGCTGAATTATGTATGATTCTTCATCAGTGCAGCAATAGTCCTGTACATCATTATGAGACATTGTTTTGCTGAAGAGATTAAAACATTCTTAGTTCCAGACCCTGCAACCTATACACGCTACAAGAGGTTATTAATGGAATTTTTAGGGAGAGTTTCTTGTGGATTTCTTTTTGGTTAAAAATATCTCATGGGACAAAGCCGTGGTGGGTCATGACACTATATATATAAAGAAGAGAAGCAAATTAACCATAATTGTGTTATCTTCCTTTAAATCCAGAATAATAAAATATAGTGTAGCAGGGTGATACATAATGATAAATAACCCAAGTGCTGTCACTAGATGTTCAACTCTAATGCCTTTAAAACAGCAGGTTTCAGCAGCTGAGATAGATAATAGCTAAGAATGTAAAGAAGCTTCTGGGGACCTAAATCATCAACATGCTACTACTTTTAGTACCAGCATGACCAACATTTTTTTTTCATATTTGTTTCATCTTGCATTACATCTTACTTTTCTTCTAATATCCAGTTGCCTGCTACAATGCCGTTTCCATTTTTGCTTCAATCTTAAAAAAAAAAAAGTTTATTGCAACCACTGATTTTAAAACGAATCCTGAATTTGGGCCTCCTTGAAAAATGAGGTGTCTCCTCAGCAAGAGTTTTAAGCTGTTGTTGCAGGAGACATGTTTGTTGTTTAAAGCCTGTGCCTGATCTTTTTCATTTCCCTTTCAGTTTTTGTTGCAGACGTTAGCGCATATGGGGTTAAAGGACTATCGTCACCACAGTAAGCTGGAGACTTAATTTTTAAAGTGTTCTTATTTTCTCTTTCGAAGCTGAGGAGGAGTGCCTCAAAATACATGTGCGATTTGCTTTTCTTTTCTACAATCATTTGCAGAGGCTGCTGATTTATTGGCTTTGTCAAAGTGTTATTCAGAAATCCTTTTCACCCAAAGTTTTGCCGGTTATGCCTCACAGTTCGGAAACTAGATTTTCTTTTTTTAAAACAAAAAGCTGAAATTCTTTATTTAAATAAAAATCAAGCACGTAAATATTGGGAGGTATTTTAATGCTTGAATTACAAGCTGTCCAGGGAAATCTCTTTGAAGGACTTGTGTATTTATCAACCAGACATTTCGAACAAGCCATTTCCAAATTATTTTCCCACATACGTCTGGCACTAAATGTAGTCTTGATCCAAGAAATCTTATGGTTCCAATCGTAAAAAAACTGAAACACGTATACTTTGTTATTCTAGCCAAATTTTTGCTTAAGTGGCTGAGCATCTCTCTCCTATTCATTGCTAAATAAGAACCTAGAACTCGATTGGAAAACAGGGAAATATGTCCTTTCCTGCAGCACACAAATCTCATGTTATTTACTGTATGGTTGAACAAAATGGTTACCAAGTTTGTAAGACAAGTAGCCACTGACTTATCTTAGATGTTTCCCAAGTGCCTTGATTCAAAAGTCACCTAGCTGCTGTCTTTTCTCCATCCATTTCCTTCCTTCCTTCTTTCTCTTTTCTCTTTTCTCTTTTTCTCCCAGCCTCTCTTCCCTTTCCTTCCTCTCTTTATTTCCCTGCCTTTCTCTCTCTCTCTTTCCCCTTTCCACCGATGATTTTACCATAACGCAAAATGAAAACCTTTCCAAATAAAACAAGATGCGTGTTTTTGAGTGACCAGAGAGGGTGCATTTACTGCAGTAATTTGCCCTTTTGGTATCTGCCGGTGTGGCTGGAGAGAGACTCCCAGGAGGACCAAAGGTTTGGGGGCTGGATTTGAAGGACAGGAGAGTGTATTTCCTTCTTTGAAGCTGCAGTTCGGAGCTGGGGAAGGCGGTGTTTGTGCAGGGCTCCTGCATCCGCAGCTGCGTGGGGCAGCCTGATTCGTTACCGCACGGAGAGGGCTCCTGCGTGCGCGGCGGATCCGGCGAGGGGCCGGGCGCTGGCAGGTGCCCACCGCCTGCCAGACCCTGGATTTACACAGCTTGTCAGCCTTTTCTTTAGAGACACTCATTTGATTTACATTGTTTGTTAAAACGAGCTCACATTTGTCAGATCTGGTCTGCAGGGAGATGTGAGCAAACAGCACAAAATCCTGAGTCGTGAAGGCACAGGAGCCCTGGCAGAAGGTGTGGCTCTGGCTCTCGGGTGCTTGGCACTGGTCTCACAACCTGAATTAATGGGAGGATAGTCTCTTATGTCAATGTTTTGTTCTTGCCTTGGCTCAGGAGTTTTTGTAAAACTAATAAATGTCATCAAGCATCTTGTCTCTAACCTCCGATTAGATCTGCAATAGGGAGGGAATCCAGGTAGCATGACTTTAGGAAGTCTGGCAGCAAGGATGGTGTGGGCAGGGAGAGGAGCACAGATTGAGAGGCGAGGAGGAGTCAGAGACAACTCACTTTGCTGTCGCTGTTCAGTTATGTAGCACGTACGGTCCTCAGCCGACGTCAGGGCTGGTGCGTCATGCTGTACCTACCCGGGAAGGACAGGCGTACCCCTGGGTTGGCTCACAACTGAAAACAGCAGGACAGAAAAAGGATGTGCAAAGAGATACAGTCCATGATTAGGAAATGGAGGCACAGAGCAACTTCGGCACCTCATCGGGTTGTGCAGGAAGCCGATGGCAGAACTGGGAACTGAACTCGGTGCCTCTGAGTCTCGGTCCAGTGCCCCGACCGCTGGACCGCAGTTCCCATTGCTCAAACTAACACTGGGGGCAATGCAAAAACCAACTTGCACGTCCACTCTGCTTGTAAAATGCAGAAGCTTTCAATGGGGACAGATGGACACACAGGGCCAAATGCTTTCATAAGCATAATTTGTTGTTGCGGTTCGGAAATGATTATACTCCAGTCTTCTTTTATCTTGGAATTGCCAATTCAATGCCTGATTGAAAGCTTTGAGACTTCTAAGGGCTGAGCTCCTACGTTACATTTATGAGAGATGCACGTGCAAACACTAGCAGATAATCGCATGTGCGAACGGATACTTTTTAGGCTGCTGTACGTTTGTGTGTGCAAATAACTGCTTACGCAAGCCCTTGGCCCTAAGCGGCCATCTGTGTCCCCATTGAAAGTTTTTGCGTTTTCTGAGCAGAATTGAGAAGATGACTGCCTTCCACAAGCGCTGAGACCGCACCTGTCCGGCCAGCGGCACGCAGCAGACACCGACCCTCCTGAAGCCCTGGCATGTCTGGAGGAGCTCCTGTATGTGTGAAGGGCAGATCCCCCCTTCCTGCATGGAAATGGAGACACTCTGCTTCACTGCAGCCCTCTTGTCCCTCAGGGAACTAGTTTTTGGGGCAGCTCAGTGTACTGGACAGTATCTAATCCCCAAAGCACCTGCCAGGCACACCAGCAAATGTTGGCTGATGTGCACCATGAGACAGGCTGTCTCCGGTCCCCAGCGGAACCTCCCTGGCCGCAGTTGTGGACCCTGGTCCCAGGACTTAGCCCGTGTGGAATGTCCTGCGGGATGCTGCCAGAGCCATTGACTTCTTGCAGGCTCATACCTGTGCAAAGCGTGGGATGTTGGCCCCATGTTCAGCTCATGGGATTATTGAGGATACCTTTCATGCTTTGGTTGATTAGACTCAGTATGATTATTTTCTAGGCTGAGCTTGCTTATAATTAATAGTGCAATTGGAGGTGAGCAGAAGTTGAGGATGCTCAGTGCCTCGCTGGGCACTCAATATCTGAAATAATTGAGCTGTAATAACCAGCTCATCTTCCTGCCCTTTATTTGAGCGACTGTCTTAATAGTGTTTCACAGAACCTCTGGTCATTTTTTCCTGGGTTCTGCGGGAAGATGTCCTTGGGGCTGGCTGCCAGCACTGGCTGTGACCACGGGTGACGGCTGCCTCCGCCACCGTGCAGGGCTCCCGCACCGCCTGCTCGAACGGGCTGTCTGTCCAGGTGGGTGAAGCCACTGTCCTCCTGGGGCCCTTCAGCACACCCACACCTCTGAAGGCATCCCAACCTGTCAACGTGGCGACTGTCTCTCAGGGTGAGCTAAGAGGAGAGCGAACAAGAGAACCCGAGGGTTTTCCATTATCAACACTTCTACTGGAAAATACGCATATCCTAAAATATGTATGTGTTCCTTGTCTTTCTCATTGGGTTATTTTTTCCCCCCCATATATTGAGGATTAGGTTTTGGGTTGTTTTGGCTTTTGGTTTTGTTTCATTTTAGGGTATTTTTTTTTTATTTGTATTCTAACAATCCAGCATTCTTTTTTTATTATTCATAGGATTGTAAATGGAAAATGTACATGGAGATGGACGGGGATGAAATTGCAATAACCTACATAAAAGATGTGACATTCAACACTAACCTACCTGATGTAGAGATTTTAAAGATGACAAAGGTATTTACAGCCTTAAAGCTTTCACGAATTCACAGATCTCAAACAAAGACATTAAAATACCACAGCAGTCGACTTTTGTGCTTGCAGAAGCTCAATCTCTTGACAGCTTTTAAATAAAATGCACATTTTAAACAGATTTGTATCATAATAGGAGTTAGGTATTTTGGTTCTCTTTTAAGCTGACAATAATGTTAACAATAGAAAAATAAGAGAAGAAACTAATTTCTGTTTTCTTATTTTAATTCCATGTTATATCCTCTGAATTTATTACCCCTTTAAAAGAAAAGAATGTTCAAAAAATTGCTTTTCTTTTCAAGAAAAGAAAGTGATTTAAATGTTCCAGTTTGAAACTTCATGTGATTTGTCTGGGGTTTTTTTCTCTTTCTTTCTTTTTTTTTTTTTTTGGTGTGATTTTAGAACTTTTACATGGTTCTAAAACTCCCTCTTTCATGCAACAACGGGTTGCAAAGACTGAAACTCATCAACAGACAGTACAGCACTGAACATCTGCAATTCAGCGTCACTGGGCATTTCACCTTATTTCAGAACCTGCCTCTCAATATTTACCAGCCAGCATTTGGACTGCTTTTACCGTAAGCAACAGAAGCTTTGTTAATGCAGAGGGCATTCTGTTTGCTGCTATTTTCATTGTTTGGTTTTATTAATATGCTCCACTTGATAATAGCTAACAAAATAAATATCTAAATGAAAAAATATACAGCTTGATTACCAATTACAACGCTGCTCTAATGCGCACTGATAAAATACCCCTAACCCCTGAATGCTTTTAACTGTGTATTTTTTGGGCAAAATTTTGGGGGAACTTTTGGTTATTTTTTCTAAAGGAAAAACTGAAAATCAGATTCTCAAAAGTCAGAATTTTAAGGAAAACATGAAAATATGAGTCTTTGCAAAAAAAAAAAAGATTCTCATATTTAATTCATGCTAATACTATTATTATATTTAGTGATTTCTGGACAATCGCTGTTGTGATTTTTTAAATAATTATTATTTTGTAAAATAGTTTTCTGTTTCATTTTCATCTTGGACATTTTAATTTTTTTTCCTTAAAAAACCAAAAAGGCTTAAAGTTAAATGAAATAATAACCAGATACAATAAGTTTAACTTTTCACATAGTTCAACATTTTTATATCTGTCAGGGAAAATCTCTGAGACTCTTTAGGTATTTGTTCTTGCTGGCCTCTGGCAGTCTATCAGAAAAAAAACTGCACATGCACAAAACTGAAAAAGGTTGATGCCCCCATGAAAACATTCCATGTTGTCTTACCTACTGTCTGTTATTTATAGAAATCTCTTCTCAGTTTCCTTCTGTAAACAAGGAAGTAAATAAATCCAAAATATATTACTTTGTCTCAGAAGATTTTAAGAAAAGTATTGATGTTAACAATATGGAAATGGATTAAAAAAGGCAAATATTGAAAATATCTTTGAGGTGTTTCAGAGACAGGTTAGGAGATGAAGAGCACCTTATAAAACTCCGTATTTTTTTCAGCCACCGTTTGTAATGGAGAAATGGATTGTGGGGATAGAAGAACACCAGTCTGTAGAATGTATTGTTACATATGAGGTAAGCTCTTAGAAACAAATAAAAAAATTGTTTATCCAAGATAAAACCCACATGGGAGGTGTGGAAATAGCATCCTCTGGGTTTGTTCTATCCTATAATCAAGTCTCAGCAGCCTGTAATTAATTGTAAAATCTAAAGTTGAGAGCAAAAGCTGAATGAGGTTTACAGAGACAATGTCCTCAGACTGCTGCCTGGGATGGCTCTTTTTCTCAAGGACGAAAACTCCTTTTGCTTGAAGTGTAATGGTCAGTCTTGTTTGCATTACTTGAAGAGACTGTGGTTTTTTATCTTTTCAATGAAGTGCTAATTAGGAGAGCTGTGCAGCAACAGGAAAAGAAAGAAAATGAGAGTCAAGAGTAAAATAAGATAAAATAAAACCTGGAAGACAATTTAATGTGATAGAAATTAACCTTTGTAAAAAGAGTTTGCAGTTACTTGCAGAAGTGTTTTTATAAAGACCTAAGCTGTGCGTCACAAGGAGGCTAATAATTGAGATTCCAGCTCTGTCCTAAGCAAGGACAAGGAAATCCTGCACCTTGCGTGCCTGTCTTGGAAATGAAGAACAGTAGTTTCTTTCAGCCTGTAGTTTCTCACAGGATCGTGGACCCTTGACAGCAAATTCAAGAGCTTGATAGGTCAGGAAAGTTTTGTGGAGGGTCCTCCTGCAAAAATACCTGCTTAGGCCTACATCTTTTAGCAGAAAGCACTGCCTATTTGACACTCACATTAATATAACTAATAAATTCATTTTTGTGTTTGTAGAGGAAGGCCTTCAGATCTTTCTTCCACATGGTACATAAATTGAAACAGTTATTCACTACCACATTTTTAGCATAATCACAAAATACCAGCCAAAATTATCTAGAGTCTAAAAATACTTGAGAACTGGCTAAGTGGTTTTGCAAAACAGACTCTGTATTGAAAATGCTGCTGCTGCCCAGGCACTAGTGGAAGTTCCCTCGTAGGAGACCTTAGCGGGTTGTGTGTTGTTATGTCCTCATGTGCATTATGTCCTCATGCATGTTATGTCTTTCTTGAGCAGAGCGACGTTAGAGCTCCCAAAACCACCAGGCACATCCAAGCTATCTGCTGGAGCAAAGTGAAAGCACAGGACGAGGTTGAGACAGTACAGCTCATGATACAGACCTCGCTCCCCAACTCGGAGGGGAATTCACGGAGCAGATCTGACTCAAGTAAGTCAGTGCACGTGAACTGTATTGCTGACATGGGCGAGGCGTATACGGGGAGAAAAGCAAAGAATCAGTGCTGTTATTCTGTTCCAACAACACAGCATCATCCTTCAGTGTCAGCTGGCATTGTGGTCCCTCTGATGTCCTCCTAGATGCATGCAGGAGCACCCCTGGCATGTCTGACTTAGCTTAAGGGCTAAACTTTGCATAGTAACATGTTCTATATTACAAAGTGATGTAAGGGGGATAACCTGTATGCTCCTATAGGAAGCACGCTGGAGGCAGTCCATGGCGATTAGCTACAAATCTTTGGCCTACTGTAGTCACTTGCAGTTGCACATCAACAGCAGACATAGAGCTCTATCCTTCTGCTCCAAACCCCTGAATGCTTCATATCTTCCAGTACTAAGCAGCCTTAAATACTGACACTTTTTTCACCCCTTCTTTGGGTCAGCTTCGGATCAATCTTTCAATCCCCTCCAGTGTAGAAGGTCATTGGGAGCGGTGTTTCTGCCTATGGTCCAGGCTTCTTCCCCTCTCTGTTGGCATATGTTTACACATATGCAGTAGCCCTTCCACGGCAGCAGGCCTGCTCTTCTCCAAAGTCTGTTTGTGGAGACTGGATCAGGGGATCAGCTGGCAAATCTGCCCTTCTCTTCCAAATCTGCCCCTCTTCACCAAGACAAGAGAGTGCTCAGCTTTGTGGAGCCTAGTGTATTGGCATAGCAAAAGGATTTGGACTGAATTATAGTCCCCACACAAACTGTGCAGGGCCTGGGGTGTGTTTCTGAACCAGGATGCCAGGGAGGCGTCTGCTGGCAAAGCAGACAATCTCGCACACATCTACCCTCTGTCTGTTAGGAATAATGGAGTTTTCCACAGCTGTTTTGAGGATTTTGGGAGTCAGTGCTTTCAGCAGCTTTTATCCTGGCTTTCTCTCCCTGCAACCCAACTCAGCAGGAGTGCTTTGGCCAGGTCTTCCCTTCTGCTGTTGGCCACCCAGCACACAGGCAGCTTTGCACAGGTATTGTGCTCCGATACAGGGCACCTCCTGGAACAGATGTGTGGGTGCAGATCGCTCTTGCTCTGGCCAGAGCTCTTGCAGGGGACACACACATCCCAAGGCTGTAGCCTCAGAAGCTGGATGTGGGGTGGCAGAGTCCCCTGTGAGCACTTCACTGTTCCAACAGGTACGTGCTGCCAGCCCAGCAGACACCATAGGCGCTCCTGATGGCCATCTCTGCTGTGAGGAAAAGTGGAAATCTTCCCACTGCACTCTTCTTCCGCAGCACAGCCTGCCCGTTCGGGCCAGCCCTGGGTCATCATTATCTTACTTCTGGAACAGTGTTTGTTACGGTTTCTGGGGCTTCATTGAGATACATTTAATAATACAGTGGGCTCTACGCTGCAGTCTTCATTTCCTAATTGAAGTATGCCGCTGAGATAGTCAAACACAACTCGGTTGACTCTAGCACAGTTTTGCATTTAAGATCATCTGTTCTTTTTGTAAAGGTGTTTGTTAGCCAAAGCTGTTTTTCTGGTTGAGTTCACAGCAGGGCTGCAGAAATGCTTGGGCTGGGACAGCTGAGGGGCAGCAGAGAGCAAGATACCAGTCAGCAGAGGGTGAACTTCTCTGGTTATGTAGCACTACTGCCAAATGTAGAAGAGTGTCCTCATAAATTGAGAGGTGCTGGGTTTAGACTACAGACACATCTAAAATGGGTGCTCTTATTCCTAAGCAATTGTGATCCATTTGCAACACAACTGTGTTTTGTAATGCAGATGGGACCTAGAACATGTCCTGAAAGACACATCTTCACTGCAGATTAGCTCTGCTGATGGAGGTTACCCTGGTTTTGGGGTGGTGAGCCATACAGCCATACCAAAGTGTGGTGTTGTATCTTCACAGGTTGGCTCTGCTGCAGTAAGCTGAGCTGCTTTCCTTCTTTTGCGGTGAGCGGTGGGAGAGCTTGTCTGTCCCTCTGGCACATGGAGGAGTTACATGATGGCACTAATGTATTGTCAGCACCCAAGTGAATAGGCACAGTTCAGAGAAGGTGGGTTACCAGCCAGTGTGAAAGCTGTGCCTCAGCTCTAGCAAACCTTCTGGCCTGTCTTCTTTACCAGACCACCTACCCCAGGTTTGAAACACCACCAAATCCAACCACAAAGGTAAGGGGAATACCTGTCAAAGAGGCTAAAATAACCAGCAGTGAAGGTATTACCTCTGCAGGCTGCCACATACAGCATTTAATTCAGTGTACAGAGTTGGTGGCTCAGAGACCATATGAGGGAGAAGCCCCCCAGCCTACGAGAGGTTTGGAGTGAGAGGCTGGAAGGTCCCCACTGGGCAGCTGGTCTCTTGGCTGGCTGCTGTGGCTGGCCATAAGGAGCAGGGACTGAACAGCCTGGGGCGCTGAAGGAAGCTCCTTGTTCAGGACAGCGTCAGCACTAGTCCCACGGGCGTGTGGTGGCCACCTGAGAGTTGATAACAGACAAAAACCCAAATTCAAGTCCTGAGCCTGCTGCTTCCAGGTTGGTGAGGTCTGTGTTTTACATTCACAGCCCTGGTAGGAGGGCACAGGGGAATGGTAGAGGAGATGGTGTCTAGAAAGTACATTTCAGTATGCTTGTTTCTTTTGAAACTGTGACTTCCAAGGAGTTTAAGAAGCAGAGAAGGCAGTTCCCATCTGTCTTTCCATGAAAGAAGACTCACCTCTCAGTGCAGCCGGAGCTATCTGCTGTGGTGGTGTCACACTCGCATTTTGACAGGAGAGACAGTTTCCTTTTGACATATTTGACATTAAGTTGAAGTGATTTAAATTTCTTGTGATTCAGGCAAAGTCTGGGGAAAGGAGGAATGGAAGAGACCATCCATTACATTTTAACAGGAGCAATCCCAATGAGGACAGAGCCACTACCCAGCTCCCACAAAACTCCCCGGGGCAGATGCAGCATTGCAGCGAGAGGCAGAGGGCCCGTGGCACAGGAAGTCTTTCCATGGAAGCCAGCGAAAAGCGAGAGAGGAGCTGGGGTCCTCTGCTAAAGATTATAACATTTTGGTGGCGTTTATTCTGCTGCAAGCTGGCAGGGTTACACTTTCCTGTTGGAATGATATTAGCAATCTTTAAGGACAAATCATTCAAATATCTCTAGAGCAAAATTATTTAAGCTGCTCCCCATGGGGTTTTGGCCAGAGCTGTGGCCTCAGATAAGAGGAATCCCTGGTCTCTGCTCTACCCATAAAGTAGCAAACCAGGCAGCCCTTGCAGTTCAAATGGAAAATTTACAACTATTGTGTTTGCGATAGGCTTTCATGCAATCCACAGGACTGACTTTCAAAAGCGCTTCAGTCTGAACTCTGGGAGCTACGACTTTTGTTACGACCCCAGGGCTGTGACTGTAGGTGTGAGGGAACTGTAATACCCTGAGTCGCTCACAGTTAAGCACTGTCTGAGCTATCCTGGCTGATGCCTGCTGCTTCACTGGCTTTTCCACATACAGAGTTGGATTTTCTGCATGAAGCTGGATAGAGGGGTGTAGCTGGGGCTTAGACCCAGTATCTGGAGTATACAAACTGGATTGACTTCTGAATTTGTAGTAATAACAACAACTGAAGTGGCTCAGATTGTTGCAGTGTGTAGCAATTAGAAGAGAAAATGGAGCGAGAGGAGGTGAGTCTGGTTGTCACAGCAGTGATTTGCTCTGGGGTCTGCACTGCCTCCCTCTCTGTGCTCGGCTGTGAAAGTGTGACCATACTGGCTGGGAGAGGTGCAGGTGGGGGACGATGCTGCAGCGGTGCTGGTGTCTTGGGGTGCTGGCTCCACATCTGCTCTGGACGTCTCCAGGCTCTTTTCAAATGAAAGCTGTGGAGAAATTGGCTGAGGCTCCCAAGAGCATCACAGGAAATGTTTAAAACCAAGTTGGGTTGAAAACACCGGGAGGTACTTGGGAGTAGGAACTCACCTGAGCAGCCTTATGGATAGTTCAGTAAGCGTCTTCTAGTCTAAGCTGCATAACCTGCACTGGCATCAGAAATATTTGCATCACTTGCTATTTTAAAAGTCCAACATTACGTTGAGCCATAATGTTGAACATACTGAAACCTAGGACTATTTGCCGCAAGGCTGGGAGAGAAAGGGTGGTTTGAGATACATTGAGGTTCTTCAGAGAGAAACCCCAACCTCACACCTTCAGCAAACCAGAGGGCACTTTTCCATCAATTCACAGAAAGCTGACTCCATTTCCATTTCCCTGCCAGGTATTGACAGCCAGTGGATGCAGACGCTGCGGATGCAACAAATAGCAAAAGCCATTTCTCTCCAGCACGGGCACCCCCACAGCCCGACCACCGTCACCCACTACCTGCCCTACCTTCGCAGCCAGGACTCCTACGCCGCTGCCGTGAGGAGGACGCGTGGTCCCGTCAGTTACCAGTTCACGTCCATCAGCCACTCCAGAAACTCCTCTCCCCTCTCGCACGGTCTGATGAGAAACCTCTCAAATTTGCACCTGAACTCGAAAGGCAGCAGCACCTCCAGCACAGCCTCTGACACCCCTTCAGAGAGGGACAGGTCTGCCGGCAAAGGCAGAAACGCCTCGCAGAGTGGTCACTCCCGCAGCTCCTCAGACGGGCGGCGCAGCGGGACCAGCTCCCCGGTGCCCCCCCGGCACTCGGGAAGAGCCTACCGGACTTCCTCGCCGGTGGCCCCCCCGGCCTCCCAGCACCGCAGGTACCCCCGCAGCCCCCCCCAGCCTAAGGCCATCCCAGGCATGCCACCACAGGGGGAGAGCGAGCCCAGGAGGGGCGAAGGGGATAGCCGGGTCAGCGAGGGGGGGTGGATAAAGGTGCAGCATGCGAAGAAGCCCCACAGGCAAATCGCCGGCAAGCCGGGGAAGGAGAGGCCCAGGGGGAGCTGGCGGGGCCGGAGGACGTTCTGAGGGATGAATTTGCCCCTTATTTAACTGAACGTTCAACATAGTGAAGATAAGCCCGCTCCTATTTAATTCGCCGCACCGAAGCTGGGATGCCACCTCCCTCGCTGGCTGCTGTGGCCCAGGGCCGGCCAGTGGAAGGGGAGAGCTGCCCGCATCTCCTCCTGGCACGGTCAGCGCCAAGGGATTTCATTCAATTTTCTCTCCTCTGTTTGGTTGTTCGTGTTCTCAGCTGACTGGATATCCACTGATTTGCTTAGTATTTCAATAATAAAATCAGCAAGGCACAGCC
The DNA here is from genome assembly GCA_013400195.1 of Aramus guarauna. NCBI lineage: Eukaryota > Metazoa > Chordata > Aves > Gruiformes > Aramidae > Aramus > Aramus guarauna. Next base: position 605,096 of record VXBL01005128.1, read on the forward strand.
AGGTGCCATAACGAAAGGCTCTCCGTTTCATCCTTAGGGAAGGAGCTGTGCTGCTACATCTCCCCTCACCTCGCTGATGTCTCCAGACGCCGAGTCCGGCTCTGAGTGAGGTTTCCTCGCCCCCTGTTCAATTTGCTTCTGCCAGGTTTATGGGAAGAGGTAGTATTTTTATCAGATCAGCATAGTCCAAAAAAATAGGAACACAATAGAGAGATTCTTCTTCAGGTCCACTCCAGTAGCTTCACTTCTCCACTTCCAGCTTGCCATCCCCTCTCGGGACTTTCTCACCTGGCTCTTTACTGAAAGCCCCGACACCACTGAGCACACTCTGTCACATACACAGTTGTCATCATCAGAAGGAGAAACAAAACCTAGGCTTTATTCTTTTTGGGAAAAAATAAAAATAGAGGGAGAAAAAGGCATTGCCTTTATCATAGGTACATCTAACCCCACTGAGGTCTATGATAATGTTTATCCCTGTGCAGTAGGCATTTTTAAACTGAATTTTTAAATGTGGCCAGACTCTGTCACTTTTGTCTTTCAGTCTTCAGGGAGTAAAGACAAGGTCAGCAAAGTTTCTGATTAATGTGGTCTTTAGCTCCACTGAGAACAAAGACATAGCTGTAGACTCACTTGTCATCAGAAAGTTTCTTTTTGGCCTTTTCACTCCAAGTTGATTTCACACAATTAAAAAGGAAAAAAGAAAAAAAAAAAAGAAAAGAAAAAGTTAGGGTTTCCCAAGATGCAAGAGGGGAAAAAAAAAGAAGACACAGATAAAGGAAGCTGAACCCAAAGCAATGCATGGTACCCTCTGAAAGCCAAGAAACTGTAAATTAGAGATGTGTTTGAACAAGGTGCTACATAGCATCCGTGCCAGGCAGTGTTCACCGGCACGCAGTTGTGAGCAATGCTGGAGGAGCTGCTGGTGCGTCACCCCTCGATGACTCCCATCACCATAGCCCTGGCACTGGACATTCAAAAGGACGTGTAAATTCCCTGCTCCACACAAATGCCACTCTTGGGGGTACATGCAGCTCTCCTCCCTCTGACTCCCACCAGCCTCAATGAGGGCTGAGCCCCGTGGCGGGTTTCCCAATCCCTACCAGAGCAAACCGGGACTCGCATTTCATTAATTCAGCCTACCAAACCTAATGGAGCAGGACACAACTGATACCAGGTGTCAGGAATTGAATCTCTGTCATTTAAGCACCTTTTCCTCTGACAACAGTTAAGAGCAGAAAAAATACCTCTACCTGGAAGTGAATGAGGCTGCACGTGAAGCTCTGTGATAACAAGGCTTGCCACTTTCTTGTGGCTTCAAACTGGTTGAAAGCCAGTTAGTAACCCAGCTCCTGGCCCTGGTTTACCGAACCTGACAACTAATTTGGGGGATGTGGACAATCCACCCCGGGATCTTTCTCAGTCACAACTTAGCGGGAGACTGGCGTTTTGTCTAGGTTGGGGATCCTTCCCTAATATTTCTTGCCATTACCAAAATGGGCTGGAGAATACCAGCTGATAGTAACTGCATCTGAGAGCACTTGCTAGAAACGTGCATGTGTTATTAAAATTTGGATATGCAACTCAGGAAGCGAGATCTTGTTTCATGGTTGGGCCTGCACAAATCCTAGAAAGAAATGACAAGAGTTTGGAAGGGTACGTTTCTCCTCCAGGGATTGCAGTGTGTTGTACAAGCCTGAAAACAAGGCCCTACACAGCAGACACTGTGGGCTGGTGGTAGCAATTCAAGATTTATCAGCTGCCGGTGGCTGATTGTCAAGATGTCCAGCAGGATTCCTCTGCTGTTTGTAAGCAATTTAATGCTGTGCCTAATTTTAATCTGCAATGTACTGTCTGTCCACATCTGTTGTATTAAAGTGTTCGTTAGTATTTAAAGGAGGAGCGGATGGTATTGATCACGCCTGTTAAAATTAAACAATCATGCAATAGTGACTGATTAGAAACTTTCTTGCTGCACCAGCATTGCTGGTTAAAGTAACAGTGAGGCAACTTGTCAAAAAAAAAAAAAAAAATCTCAGCAAGATCTAGTTTTCCATCTCATTTTTACCACTCTTAATGTGGCTACCTCTCCATGTTGGTAATAATTCATTACAAGTCAAAACGTTCTTACATTTTCATCTCCCAGTACTTTATGAAGCTGAGCAATTTATTTCCACGTTTTACCAATACACAGCCACCACTGGCTACAAGACAGTGTGCAGCAATGTGGAAAATCAGACTGTCTTGGGGAACTACACCTCAGCAAATGTCTGCTCTTAGGAAAGGAGCCATGCTGCATTTTCTTAGGGTTTTCTTACAAGTCTGTAAAAGCCGATCGTATTTAAGTACCAGTATGTCGAGATTTGCACACTAGGAGCTGGACACACTGCCGTCCATCCATGCACACATCCTCGGCAGTGCTACACCCTCCCTCCATGGCTGACTCTGCACTGCTGTAAAGCTGCCCCTTGTCTTCCTGGCTCTCCTTTTTCTTGGTCTTCGTATCTCCTTGCACAGATGTTGCTGTTTTCTTAATCCCCAAAAGGTTCCTGCATCTTCCTTTTCCACAGTTTAAAATGCTTTGAATTATAAGAAGCCAGCTCTGGGATGGCTGCTGGAATGGATGATGAAAAATAACAGGAAACTCATGAAGGAAAATTCAGAACTGGACATCCAAAGTGAGTATTTGCATCCAATGGGGAGAATGCTTACAAAATCAGATACAATTTGTTTCTTTTTTAATTTAAATTAAAGTGCAAGACTCTGACTGTCAGAGCTTACGCAGAATCTGTTTGTTCAGCAACATTTTACCCTGGATCTTGTGGGAATCACAGGAGTTGCCTGGCTCCCTCTGGATGCCAGAGGTTGGCAGAATGGTTTCGGGGTGAAGAGCAGTGTCTCTCTCCAACGGTTAGCTCTTAGCCCTGCTTGTGGCTTGGGAGGGAGGAAGCGGTGCTCAGCTCAGACAGGAAGAGCAGGTTAACCTCAGATTATCATCCTTGGTTTTCTGAAACCTTACAGGCTTCCCCCCGCAGCTGATGTCCTCATGGCAAGAGCAAAAAGGTGGCTGAGACTTCGTTCTTTTTCTGCTAACAAAATGTGTAGTTCAGTTTTTTAAACCTTTTTTTTCTTTCCCATATACCTAAGGATGTCCTTAAAAAAAAAAAAAAAAAAAAGAAAAAAACAGGAGGATGGAAAGCAGGCACTTAACACTGAGGTTAGCAATCATTGTTCTTTAGCTCGGCAAGCTGTCCCAGAACTAGGTCTGATCCTGGTGGATACTGACTTCCTAAGTGTACAAATTTCCCCAGCAGCACTGGGATGCCTGCCGCTACCGTCAGAGGGACTGGTCGGAAGAGGCAAGCGTCCCGGGGACCCGCTCCGCAGAGGGACCGACAGCAGCGACTGCGCTCTGGGGGTGCATGTTCCCCGTGTCCTGCAGGTCAGAGACATGTATGGGGCTGTGCTGCAAACCAGCTGGTGGTTCCAGTGCCTGTGAGACTCTGCCCCTAAACATAGCGGGCAGCACGCAAATCTGAGACTCCCTGGAGTAAAAACGTTGCCCAGTCCTGCAAACACAAACCGCTTTTGTTCACATGCAGCCAGGGCTCAAGGGGGCTGCCCACGTGCAGCTTGCTCGGCAGAGCCGAAGGCATTTCTGAAAGGGGTAGGCCTGCTCAGACGGCTTCTGTAGCTGCTCATCTGCCCGCGTGGGGAGAGAGGAGATGGCAGGGCAACCCGTCTCCCAGCTCAACCCCTCACACAAGCCTTTCCTTTTCCTACAGAGCCTTTGGAAATTCACAGATGGATGATTGTCGCAGAGGTGACAGCCCACTGAACAGTCCAAGGGACCCCAAAATCATAAACACCACCGGGCTGTTCCTCACGCTAACCCCTTGTGACATGAGTAGCCCGTCAATCCATCCCAGGGCAGCAGAGCTGCAGAGGTCACTTTTTATGGCCTGGGCAGGAATTTCACCCAGCACAGTGTTTGATTTGGGCAGCACTGTAATCGCTCTCTTGCAACATTTCTAGTTGTTGCTTTGGCCTCGTATTGATTTCAAAGCACATACTGAAACGTTACGCCTGTGCTGCACTTGTCAGGCAGATAAACAGGAGTAATGGTCAGAGAGGGGAGATGGGATGGCCGTCCGACCCCGGTTTGCTGCGGAAGGCAGCTGCCAGGGTTTCAGCCTGTCCGACTGCCGGCACAGTGTGCTGTAGCTCTGTGCTGGGGGGATCTGGTCATGCTGACCAGGTGGGATGGGATGACCGTGAGACCTGGTCATCCTGCACTGATGCTGCAGAGACCTGCTTGCAGCAGGGGGGATGCCAGTGGCCCCTCTGTCTCCCCATCTACACCCGGATCCCGGTGATACCATGCCAGCACAAAAAACACTGCCATGCTCTCAGGAACAGTGGTTTTCGGGGCTGGGGCTTGTGGGCGTTGTTGCTGCTGGTTGGTTATTTCTGTGAAAGGCTCGAAAAAGCAAACCCAGTTCCTGTTCAGCTGGGAGGGAGAGCGCCCATTCCCACTTCCCCCAGGCTCTGCCATGGCTGAACTAACGCCCCGTGAGAACCTGTGTGGGTTTGGACATTGCTTAAAGAAAGCATTTGCTACCGCAGTTTTGCTCTTTCTAACCCACTGATTATTTTCTAGTAATTGGCCATGTCTGACAGCAACGCCACCCTCCCTGGGCACACACCAAAACCCCGTACGCTGACCACGATCTGGCAGCTTGCGGAGCTGATTTAAGGAGCAGGAGTTGCCCAAACCCTCTGGGTCCCCCCTCGCTCAGAGCAACAGCCCCCAGCCGGGGCACCCTCTTCTACTGTCCCCCTCTCCAGCTCAGCTGATACTGCTGCGGATCACACCCTGGGTATTTAAAGACCTTCTGTAAACTTGCTGCCAGGAACACTGGACCACGCATCAAAGAAAAGCACTTGATTTTTTTTGATTGTGCTAGAGAATGCACTTTGACCTAATTATTATTATTATTACTTTAGGCTGGGAAAGACGGGCAGTTGCTTTTGTAATTGTGGAAAAACCCCAAACCGGGAGACCTCCTGACATCTCACGTCACTAAAATGGAACCAAATAGCTGTGCTACCTCTGAAAATTACATCTGACAGAATTATTTTCTGTATATGCGTCCACCATAGAAGGGTTTTTACATAATTTTCTTATCTAATGAAGTGCCAAAGCTTAGCAGTTCAAGCCAGTTTGTTGCAAAAAGTTAGAGGTTATGGAGGAGAAGTCTATTACGGCAATAACACTAATAAGGGTCTGCCAAGATCACGCTTGAGTACGTGTAAATACAGGGCATGGGAGATGAACATCTCAGAGGCCAGAGAAACGGCGCTGGGAGGCAGTGGCAGCCCGTGGCGGCTGGGAGCTGGGGGAAAGCGTGCAGCCCCTCTCCGCAGCCCCCACCCGGCACCATCCACGCTCCCCCCAGCCGCATCCCACCGCTCCCATCCCAGCCACCCGCCCGTCCCCGGGGTCGGTGCCTCCTCTTAGAAACTTCCGGAGGCGATTTTGCAGGTGCTGATGGACTACAGACACGCATGCTGTGCTCTGGAGAATTCAGTGGCTTAATACACCTGGGGCTCAACGCACACAGTTATTTTCCTGCCTTAGCAAGGAAGGTGCGGGCTCTCTGCAGCAGAGAGAGGGCATTTCCCGCATGCTGTGAAAAAACACAAGAGCCTGAAACCTTGAGCTGTGCCCTGGGGACCCCCCAGCAGGCACAAGTGAGCCCCAGGGGAGTCTTTCTACCTGTCACCGCCCCATTCCTCCCTCCTTAGGATGCTGCCAGGAGCTGCCCTGGTCCCTGGGGAGAAAGTTAAGCCATCGCCTGTCCCCCCACTCCCATCCGCTCCCAGCAACCGCACCTCGCTGAAGGCTGGCGGAGGTGATGCAAATCAACATTCACAAAGAGGCAGTGGCAAAGCTTATATAAAAGGGCAAAAAAAGCAGACTGCAGTAAGCATTTTTGATTATTTTCTGATAGCCTCCTGTTTCCCACAGCTATGCATTTGCAGAACATTTTGTAAGCAATTTCTTTATGATGTGACTTAATCTATTTTGTGTTTTCAAAGGGAAATATAAATCAAAGCCCAAGAGTGAAAGGGCTGGGATCTTGAGCTTTTATAAGTGGCTACTGCATATCGACAACAGCTACTTTTGATCAACATTTTTTGCTATGCATTTTGCAGAATGGCTACAGGATACTCAAATGATCATTATAATTACACTCCCATAATGTGCATCACAATGCTCCGGGCTCTGAATGATCCCCTACAACATACACTTGGAATAATCATTAAGATTTCTATCAAAACTGACCACATTTCAGCCGTATTCTGAGTGGGATGATGAATATAGGTTCCTAAAGGCATTTATCAACTGCACTTTTTCTCTCCCTGGGTTGTTGTTTATTCCTTTGGTTTTCCTTCTCTTATTCTTTCCATTTTTATGGTCTCACCAGTTTGTGTCAAAGAAACACGGTATCGAATAGGATCAGACATGACCACCTTCAAGTCAATGCGCAGGATGCGTTTGCACTCAGCCTTTCCTAATAAGGAACTTACAGCAAAGCACAAGGAGATACAAACCTCTTAAATTAAAAGGGGAATTTTTTTTTCCTTGGAGAGAGAAAAAAGGAAAAAGATACTAATTGCATTATGTGGAACTGGTACAGTTGGTCTTGGCTATAAACTGATTATACATGCTAAATATTTACATTTACATTTATTTTACAATTTCTGGTTCTACCTATCAGAGCATAACATTGAAGTATTTACAGTAAAAAAGTACTTCATAAAAATTAATGTCCAGTAAACATGTAGAGGTCTAACTATAATTAAATCTCCAAAAGTGGCCATCCTCCTGCTTCTGTATAAGAGCAAGTGTCTTTTCTGGGTTGCAATCACTAGCAAGTTCCATGATTATACACCTTCTTATGTCTTGTATAGTAGTGTTAGACACTGGAGGGTGACATGTGAACAAATACATATGCTTGATCAGATCTTTTACAGAAACAGACCTTTCAAGAGAGAGAAAAACAATTAGCATGTGTTATAGGTTACCGATTTACAATTTACATCATAAATCAATGTCTGATTATTTTAATGCAAAATGTTTTTAGCTTCATTTTATTGCACTAACGGTTTCAATAACACACTATAATTTGCTCAGATGAAGAGGTGATTGGACAGCTCTTACAGAAATTTTTAATTACTGTCATTAGTGGCTGCAATCTTATTCTTTTCTATGGAGCTAAGATACGTGCTATTGCATTGTGCTACAGGTACTCCGCGGTCGTGAGAATGCAAACTCTTCCTTTCCACTGAAATACTTGCATCTATAAATGTGTGTCAATGTGCGAGTCCCATCACAGTAATTACTAGCATCACACAAACATCAATTAATGTATCCACATGCTATTTTAGGCAGGTAGAAATGTATTGCCCTGATTAAGAAAAAACAAAAAAAAACCCAAACCCCAGAGCACAAAGTGTGCTGTCCATAGTTAAGATAGGAAGTGTGGGAAGTGCGTAGGAGAGCCGGAGAGAGGGCAGCAGGAGTCCTGCCTCCTGACAGAAAAGCTGTGTTGCAATGCCGAGAGCCGAAATCTGCAGGGTGACATGGAGGACAGCGTTTGTCCTTCATCCTGGGGGAACAAAGGTCACATTTACTGTTTCTGACAATGGAGCTATTGTTGGAGGTCCACGTTCTTGCTGCTGCTTGAAGCTCCCAATATGTAAACAACTTTGATTCCCCCAGACGGATGCAGAAAGCGTTGCACGCTCAATCTACTGCACATCTGCAATGTAATTTCAGCAGATTCCCTTAGCAGGTCTTCTGAGGGCTGCTACCGTGTACTGACACCTCATTTCAAGGAAAGATGAGAATTTAAGAGACTATTTTCTTGGAAACACCTGACAAAATACGCCAGATAATCAGACACAGGAGCCCTGAGGGTAGCACTGGAGAGGCCATGCAGGACCCAGACTGAGGGACCAAAGGGGCAGGAGTGTTTTCTTCCACCCACATTAGAGCCTAATTTGAGTTAAATGCGGCTGAAAATGCACTGCTCACCTGCGTGCAGCTTTGCACGTCCTCGGCTGTTGTAAATAGCTGGAGGTAGGACAGCGGCGCTGCCTACGTCCCGGCAAACGTTAAGAAACTCTTTCCGTCGCAGTAAGGCCAGTTGGTCAGTTTGTGCTGCCCATCCGCTGAGGGCACCTGGCACCCACAGCCTTGACAGGGGCGTAAAGGGCTTGAAGGTGAAAACAGGGGAAATGGCGGCGGCGCAGGGCACAGCAGCCGTCTCCGCAGTTACAGACCTTCATTTCCCGGTACTCCGCGCTGTGCCGTAGGAAGGGAAGCCCCTGCCCTTCACATACTTCCCATTCATCTTCTCCCTTTCCCGCCCCCTTCTCCCCAATCCTCTGTGAAACACGTGAGTTGACGTACACAATTTTCAATAAATTAATTTTTTCACATATTTAAAAAAAAAAAGCTGAAAATACAGTTCACAAAAGTCCCGTCCAGTTTCCCCACGAAGTCTGTGCTCTGGCCTATTAATTTTGAAGCCGTTTGACTCCATGTGTTTTTTGAAGAATGCTGTTTCCATTAAGCATTAAATGGAAAATTAACTGCAGCCTGAAGTATGGATTCAGCTGGCCCCATCAGTACTCCGTACCATTTCACATGATGCTCTTCAAAGCTGTGAAGGTTGGCTACTTTTCTAGCAAAACCCTGATAACTGTGATTCAAGATGTTAAGGGCTGTTACTATCGAGAAACTGGATCTCTTCTTCCGTGTAAGCAACTAGTATTTGTAGATTTTTTTTTCCTGAAAGAAGTAAAACTACATCAAAATTCAAGAAACATCCCCCCTTCCCAACTGAGCTGTCTTAGCTGGGAACCATCTGGGTGGCAATCCTCCACTAATGCGGATTTAGAATCGAGTGTGGTCTGGTCTCCGGAGAACTGGGTTTAGTTCATCCGCTTTTGTGCGTGCGCGGAGAAGCCAGCGGTGCAGGTAAGTATATAATTACAGGCTTATTTAAAATGGAGATTCTTTTACGTGACAGACTGCAGCGTGCGCAGGAAGAATGATGCCCACAGAAAATAGGAAAACCTCCGTGAGGGCTCTTGTACTCTATTGTGCTGTAGCCTATTTACAGGCTTTGGCTTAGAGATGATTCGTGGTTTGCTTTACACGGGCGCAGGTTTGCACACGGGCTGCACGTGCACGGGGCCGCCTTCCCTCACGCCGATTGCAACGGGGACTCGCCCGCTATCGGGAGGGCACCTGGAAATGATAAGCAGCTACGGTTGCACTGGCATTGAGCTCTGCTCAAACCACAAGATAATCAGAGCATTACAGCAAATATCAGGGCCACAAATCCCATGCAGCTTCTTCAGGGCCTCTCCCGTTACTACTGCTGACAAATACTGGTCGTGCAGCAGTTATTTCGCTGTGTTTAACGGCTGTATTTGATTTAATGCAGTATTACAAACATTACAAAAAATGGTTTACAGTGACCGATGATCTATTTTCTTCTGGCCTGTCTTCAAGTAATATTTTGTTTGCAAAGAGCAACGCAGCCAACTTCTCTGTAAAATCCCGTTGCACTGCTGTACCCCCGAGGGAGCAGAGGCAACGGGCATCACCCGTGACCTCACTCCTAACGCCGAGCCGTGCCCGTGGCGCGCTGGCAAATAACGCTTCGTTTACTGGGGCGACACTGGAAAGTGTGCGTGTTGGGTGGGGTTTTTAATCAAGCGCACTGTTACTATCCTGCTTGGCAGGCACCACTGCAGGGCCGCTGCAGCCTCAGGGGTGCAGAGCCCCCAGGGGTGCAGAGCCCCCAGGGGTGCAGGGTGCCCGGGGAGGCCGCCCCAGCCCTGGGGGGCAGCGGGGACACAGACCCCCGCCCTTCCCCGCGGGAGAAGCCCCCTCTGGCCTGACAACGGCCAGGCGTGGGGGTTTTATTTCAGAGCGGTGGAAACGAATCCCGGCTCGGCACGGGACGTTCAGAAAGAGCCAGAGACTGCGGATGCTGCCCGGGCCGGGGGCGCAGCCCCTCACCCCGCTGGGGCGGCTCGGCACGGGGCGGCCCTGGCCCCCGCGCGCGCCCCTCCCCTCTGGCACGTGAGTCCCGCAGCGGTCCGACCGGGAGCTTTTCGCGCCACAGAGCCAGGCCCTTGCAGCTCCACAAACTCCGCACCCCGAATATTTAAAAAAAAAATAAAATAAACTGGAACCCCCGCACTAGCCCCTCCGGGGGCGCCCCGAGAGAACTAAGGAGGTTCTCAATGGGAGTGGGCGGGCGGGCGCGGGGCGGGCACGCCGGGTGCCCGATCCTGAGGGGGTGTCGGCTGTATCTGCCAGGACGCGGGCGCCAACGCGGGAAAGGCGCCGCCGGGCCCCGCCCCCCGCGGTCCCAGCCGCTGTGGCGCGAACCTTCAGTTCCGTGGTGCTTGTCCTGCCGCCGCCAGCATGGGTCCGTCGCGCTCGCAGGTGAGCGCTGCCTGCGGCGTGGGACTGCCCGCCGGGTTCGCGGGCGTGGGGTTCCCGGGGGCGCGGCACGGCTGCGAGTCGCTGCTGGTGATGGGGGGAGGGGGAGGGCTGTGGCGCCCGCGGCCGCGCTTTCCCGGGGCCCTGCGGGGTCTCGCGGCGGGGGCAAACCGGGCTGCGGGGAGGCTGGTGGAGTCGAGCGGGACGAGGCGAGTCTTTGGGCTGGGGCTCGCCGGGCATCCCAGGCGGGGCGGCGGGGGGGCAGGCCCGNNNGGGGGCGGGGGGCCGCCCCCGCCACGCGGACCGGTAGCCCCGGGCCTCCTGCCCAGCCGCGGTGCTGGGGTTACCCAGAGGTGCTCTCGCCCGCCTGGCCGGGGTAGGGGGGCCCGGCTTCGGAGCCGCCTCCGGCGGGGTGTAGGGAGCAGCCGGCNGGGCGCTCCCTCAGCCGCGGCAGGCGACGCCAGAAATGGCCCCTTTTGTGTCCGGGGCCGTGCCAGGCCGGGCCGAGAAGTTTTTCTGTTGCTCAGCACCAGCAAAGCTGAAGCGTGGGCAAGTCTGGGGTGCTGCGGTGCCTCTCCAGCGAAAAGCAGCGTGCTGAACGGTGCTGGGGAGAGGATGGTGGTCTTACAATTGCCCTGGCTGGTTGTTGTTTAAACTGTGTTTATAAAATATTTGGCCTAGTCGACTGGGCCCGTGAACTGGTAATGTCTAGAGAGCTCGGCTTGGGCAGCATTTAAGTGTGGGTGCAGCAGGCTCAGCCTTTGGATCGCTGCCGCCCTGGGGAGGTAAAATGGGTCGTTGCCAGTAGAAACAGTCCCTGGGAAATGAAAACCTAAAGCCTGTAAAAAAAAAATAAAAAAAATATATATATTTCAACCTGGGTTTAAAACTAACAGAACAGTGAGCTGTTGTGTCTAGAACAGTTGTTTCAAAGGTCCTCTTTTGTGTGGATATGATTCTTGGTCCCTTCCTTCAACAGCTGCAGTGTAGTTAATTTAGTGTTTGCCTCAAATTAAAAGTAATTAATAAAGCAGACTTCTAGGTACTATTTGTACTTTTCTTCCAGCAGTGTCTATGATAAATGGGAAAGGATATGATTTTTGTGTATATTTGTACTTGGCTGTTTGCATAAAAGAAGTTTTTCTAAATACTCAACAAAATTCATCTATAACAATGATCAGAAATGAATCAGAGCAGAAACTATTCCCATTTCTAACTTAGGGAATTATTTCAAAGCTGATGATAATTCTGCTGAATTGTATTCAAGCCTGTTAAACATCTTAAAATGTTCAAACCTCCTAAACTTCAATTTAAGGATGTTCTTAACAGCTAGTATGCTACACTAGGTCTCTTATAACGGTGTTGCCGTTGTCCTTTTGCAGCGCCGAGGTTGTTCAGGAAGGAAAAACTTCATAGCATTCCGAAATACGAAACTGATTCCCATGGAAACATCCTCATCCTCTGATGACAGTTGTGACAGTTTTGGTTCTGATAATTTTGCAAACACAGTAAGTACAGTGCAAGAGAAAAATAAAACTGAATGGGGAGTGCTTGTAAAGTTTGCAAAAATGTAAAGCTGATAAAGCTAGTAAATGTTTTGTGCATGATTAAAACTGCTTGCTCCACTTACATGTTTTTGCATAGTAGTTACGAATCTATGCTATATGCTCTAATTTCATTTCATTCTTCACTTGTGCTTCTAGGTGGTAATTGTTGGAAACAGATTAGCTATTTATTCTAGCCTTTGAAATGTCACCTAACCCAACATGCCTGATAATTTGCAACTGCAGTTCTGAAACCACTTGTTAAATGTCTTAACTATTTTTTTTCTTTATTAAAAAAGCTATTTGCTTACACTGCAGTTGTAAATTTGAATCATTTTCTGTACAACTTCAGTTAAAGGATATTTTATTGTTCACAGAAATGCAAGTTTAGGTCAGATATTAGAGAAGAGCTGGCAAAAATTTTTCACGAAGCCTCTGATGATGAATCCTTCTGTGGCTTTTCAGAAAACGAGATTCAGGATGCATTGGTAAGACAATTGATTTTTCGTTTGCCATTTGGAATTTAAATTCTTACACATTCTTAATTGAAAAATAATTCAGCTTTCAGCTTGAAAGTAAAATCTTGTCAGAAAGAAGCACAATTTATTTTAATGTACAGTCTAAGTAGCCATAGTTTCATTTTCTTTTTGTCTCCGTAAAAAGCCCCCAAGATCCTGAGCTTCGCAAATTCAGAATGAAATCTGTCATATGGATTTTGAAATATAATACCTCTTAAAACTGTCCTTGCTGGATGTTATTCTGTTAGATTCTAACATTTCTGGTTTCCTTGATATGAAATGCTGTGTTAGTTCATGGACTCCAGCAAACCTGAGAAATTTCTGTATATACTGACGTGCAGTCAAACCTGCTCTCTGACAGTGTAACAGGAAATGCTGTACTTGAGCAGTAGAGAAAAAGTGATAGGTGGTGAAATCCGCCTTCTTGTTTTTCCTTGATGTCAGTGCAAGAGTAGCTTTATTGCTTAAAAAGACCAACTGTTGGTGTTTAGTAGAGAAGACAGTAGTAGTACCATGTTTGTCGTAACTTCAGAACATGTTGAGGAGAAAAGAACAATGTATGGAAGAGAATGTGTCTGAGTTAAATAATACACAACAGTAAAGAGAATAAGTAGGAGACAAAGCTGGAATAGATATGTAAGAAAAAGGAACTGGTAAGTGCACGTAATGGGCAACCAGAACCACGTACCTGGTTTAATAAAAACCCTGTGCAAATAGGGATTGCCATTTGAGACTGATGCGTATGAAGCAGGAAGCCTGTTGTTACCTATGACCAAAATAAGACTATCTTATTATTCAGTCTAAACCTGCAAGTCAAAGCCTATTGTAAAATGAGCTTTTAACTAAAGAAATTAATTTCTGTCCTCACTGAACCCTTGGTTCTTGCAAAAGTTGTAAGCAAGGCATCAGAATTCAAAGAAAAGAAAATATTGGGATTTTATTCATAATTATTTCAATGACTGGCTCCAGAAGGAAGTTTTCGCTTGATATCATTGATACTGTGCCATGACTGTTCTTGACAACTTACAAACTTGGGTTTGACACTGTGCTGAGAACTTTGCTGTGGCTTTTTTTACAGCCAAGTACGCTATGTTGCAAAATCAAGCCCTTTAAAGGCAATTCTTTCTCTCACAAACTATCTTTGCTATTGGACCTGCAAGTGACAGCTAAGACTGCTGCAACTGAAACTGCTCTCCTTTTTTTTTTTTCTGATATGTTGCAGCAATATGGTGTGGCTCTTCCTGAGGTTTTTTTATCTCCATGCTCCATCGTCTCCTGCCCCCTTCCTCCTCCCCTCCCCCCTCCCCCTTTAAAATATACTAGAACACTAGGACTAGAGATTGAAATGTCTAGATTTCATCCAGATAGCCTCTTTAACTACTGCCCAAAAAATTGTCAAACTATATTGAATTGTAGAGTAACTCACTTGCATTTATATCCTTCCATTCTGGCTTGTTAACAGAAATTGGAATCGGATTCAGAGGAGAATGGTACAAGTGCTGAGAGTGAGGTAGCTCAGAGACGGCAGAAATGCCCTGTTCCTCTAAAAGTAGCCATGAAGTTTCCACCTCGAAGATCAGAGAGGAGGAAGGGTGAAATGGAACCTGTTCCTGAAAAGCTGGTGCCTGCTCCAGATTCGGACTCTGACTCTGAAGAAAAGGGTGCCATATTTTTAGAAAAAAGAGCCTTAAACATAAAGGAAAACAAAGCAATGGCAAGTACTCAGTGTCTCCCTCGGGGCCTCCCCTTCTTCCCACCTTCTCCTCATGCCCTCCCTTCCCCCCCTCCCCGACTCTTAGGGGACCTCTTTGGTTGTTCAGGTTAACTCCAATGGGAATTATGTGAATGCATTAAGAGGAATTTACATTCCTAATATTTAAATCTAATACTTTATGTCCACTGGCATGTGAAAATACATAGGCTGCAAGGCTAAAGAATAGGGCTTCAACATAATAAGTTTAAGCATTTTTAAATTACTTGCAGCTACTGGAACATAAATAAGACATAAAAGTAAAAACTTGAAGAGTGACTGCATTTTCTTTAAGTAATTGTACTTCTAGCCAATTGCCCTAATCTAATAGTCTGTAACAGCACATAAACACCCCATTTAAGGCTCTGTTTCCTTTTTTCTTTCCCTTGTTAGCTTGCAAAACTAATGGCTGAGTTGCAAAATGTTTCCGGTATCTTTGGTGGGAGAAAATCATTGCCAACTGTCAATCATGTAAGTATAAACTTACTATATTGCCTTCAGATTTCTGAGAGTCAGATTCTGATGTTACAAAACAGGACTCTCAATTAAAAAACCTAACAAACCGTGTAAATCAAAGTCCAGTTCAGAATTTTGTTTCCTAAAACAGGTATCCTCATTGTGCAATTCTCTTTTGATTTGCCACTGTATAAAGCAGAACAGATTAATTCATAAAGGTTAGGTGTCTCCACAGGCCAATAAAACTAAACAAGGTGCTGTGTAAATATGTATTTATACAAAGGCTGGAGATAAGGGGGAGGCAGCTTAGACTTTGAAGCTCAAGCCTGAATATTCTGTGAGTTTGGAGCCCTGAAAAACACCTGGCATTTGGCCTAACTAGGTCCTTAAAGAAGGTTGGGTTGTGAATTGGCAATGTAATGAATTTCACTGCTGATTTACCTGTAAGCTGCGTGAAGATGGGAATAACTCTAAAAGTCACAACTCCTCATAGGCATGGTTTCTGCTGCTGCGTGGGGGAATTAATGTATCTTAGACCTGCATGGACACAAATGTGCTTTTGACTATTTCTCTGCAGCTAGCAGAATGCGCAAGATGAATTCGCCTAGGATTTTTTTACCTTGAGTTTTCTGATTTGGGACGGGGGAGACTTCATCTTTGGGAAAGACAGAAGGAAGGCATGTCTTTTGGGGGAGAAATTTATAGTAGGGATAGGAGCTGTTTGGCTTTTCACCTGTTTGATTAGGGGCCTTTAAACTTTACCAGGCACCAAAGCGACTTCCAAGACGTTCATTGCCCAGAAGTGCTTTGAGGAGGAACCCAGACCGAAGTTCTCGGCCTCACACAAGATCCAGGTCCCTGATTGAAGGTCCTCCTACTCCTTTACCAGAAGAGGATGATGATGACCGGTATATATTAGTGAGAAGACGACGGATGTCTGATGAATACCTGGAGGTATGTTGAGGTTCTAGGTCTCCTGTTGATCATGAAAGTGGTTTTGTATCCCTTCAAGAAAATAGCAATTCATACAGAGCAATTCATACATTCATATAGAGTTCGTCAAGATGATGAGTATGCCATGTCCTGGGAAGAAGTACAGAAAATAACATATTGCATGTGTTGTCCATTTTCCCCTGTCTTATCCTTGAAAAATCACTTCCTCTTGCACTCCAGCAGCAATTATGTAAGATCCAGTAGCGTTTCTGCACCCTGAAGGTGACAGATCAAGTGAAGGTGCTAAAGCTGCATGCATATCATTTGTCTTTGCAAAGACCTATTATCTCTTGTTTAAATATATAATGGGTATTTGAGGTTTTGGCACTGCTTTGAAGATCCCCCACCTTGTTTATGTAGAGATTTTGCTGAAACTAATACTAAAAGTAGCATGTCTTTACTATTCAGCATGAAGCCCGAACTCCCAGGAGGGGTCACCGTGGTGCCATGGCTTTTCCACACATTGTGCGCCCAGTTGAGGAGATAACAGCAGAAGAGCTGAATAATATTTGTAGTTCTGCAAGAGATAAAGTATATAACAGGGCCATGGTAAGTATATTCCAACTTTGTGAAATGCATACTTTGTGAAGTCACTTACTTGTTATTCCCTGGTTGAGGTTTAGCATCAAACAGAGCAGATTTGCTCTCGCTGAGAGGAAGGATATGATTTTTTGGGAGAAGTATGCCTGAGCTCTTGAAACATCATCTCTTATCTTTCCCCGAGTTTATAGAATGGCCTTTACCAAGCCAGTTAGCTTGGTTTTGCCCTGGAAGAACTGTAGTACTTAGGTGATACCAGCTGAGGAAAGTAATTAACAGATATTGAAGATTCAATGTTAAAATGGTCTTGGGTCAAACTTGCAAGGTGACTTTCTGTTTCAGGGTAAGCACTGATAGCTGCCAAAGAGATTGCTTGTTAAATGTTCTGTTCCCCTAACCAAAGAGACATCTTTAATGTCTTGTTTCCTGAACTACTTTCTAGGGATCCACCTGTCATCAGTGTCGCCAGAAAACCATAGACACCAAGACAAATTGTCGTAACCCTGATTGCATAGGAGTACGGGGCCAATTCTGTGGGCCGTGCCTCCGCAATAGGTATGGGGAAGATGTCAGAACGGCGTTGCTGGATCCGGTAAGACAATTTTGAATATTGGCTTTATTGTGCTTAACTTGACCAGAGAGGTGTGTTGGTTACTCATAGCGAAAGAGTTTTAGTAGGGGAACTGCTTACAGTGCTGTAGTCATAATGCAGTCCTGGTTTGAATCAAACGGAATCACAGAACCTTGTGTTGTGTAGAACTCATTGTAGTTACTACTTCTGTAGCTTTATTTACAGGAGTAAACTAGGAGAGCAGAGCAGCTGCCAAAATATTCTTGTATTTGAGCATCAGAATAGTGTTCTCTTTTGTCTTGTATTAATGCTTAATGCCCCGTGGAAAGGAACTATATTGTGGCCAAAGTGCTGCTGTTGTGGGCTGTGGAAGCGGTGCAGGAGTTCAGCAGAGTGGAATGCTTCCTGTGGTTATGTGCAAGGCAGGCAAAGGAGAGTTTTTAATCCCTTAGACTGAAGAATTTGTACTCTTGCACTGGTTTAGACAACTTCTGCAGTGCCGATGTTCACTGTAGAACTCTGTGTGGAGCAGGGCCCTCTTCTTAAGTTGCAGGTATGAATCGTGTCTGGCATTTCAATTCAGTTANGGAGGTGCCCACCGTGTCGTGGAATCTGCAACTGTAGCTTCTGCAGACAACGAGATGGTCGATGTGCTACAGGTGTCCTGGTCTATCTGGCCAAGTACCATGGCTATGACAATGTCCATGCCTACTTGAAAAGGTAAGCATGCTGTTGTGTCACAGGCATGGCTCTGCTCTAAGTGGGATAAGCAGCTCAAAACTGGGAGAGGAGAGCTCTCTACCTCCCAGTTTGTCAGGTGAATCTCAAGATCAGTCCATGTTGCCTTTAGAATCCAAGATTTTGCCATATGATTTTTCTGACGCATTGGTTCTTAACCAAAGTTAAGTAGTATATCCACTCTGTATTTTGGCTTTCAACTTCAGCTGTGTTATTGTCAGGGCTTCCCCTAGTTTGTCTAAAGAGTTTCCAAACAGTGTTTTGCTACAAGCTAACTCATGTTTCAACTTGTCTTTCAGTCTGAAACAAGAACTTGGAATGGAAGACTGAAGCTGTGACTGCCTTTAAATTACGTACTGTTTCACCAATGTCATATTATTGCCTACAGTGAATTGTTTAGTCAAATGAGATTACAAAGCCAGTGCCTGCCTTCCCCTCCCCTTTTGGGTAAAAAAGGATAAAGAACTTTCATGTATCTCAGTGCAAATCGTACTTGAGAAATGAAGGTCTTTGCCCACAGGCCGTTGTTTTCTTTTTAAATAACTTTGCAAATCAGATAGCATCAGTCCTTGCTTTCATGCCAATAACTTTTTTTTTATTTATTTCCTGAAAGGAGATGGGGCTTTAAGCCATTGGAGTTTCATTCATACAGTGATCTGTGCTGCAGGTTTATTTATGCTTTGAAGTTGATCACAAAAAGACACAGATGTTCTGAAAATTCAGGGCACTGTTAAGCGAGTAAAGGTATGTGCTTAACTCAGGCCAACTTCTGCTGCAATACAGACTTACACTGAACATAAATGATCAAATAGAAGATAAGAGTTCTCTAAAACAACAATGCATTCTTAAGTTCGAAAAGGAAGCTCTAAAAGTTGCAGATGAGCAATCTCCAGGCACTAATATCTGGTTTTATAGAGTATTCAAAGTGCACATCGGCCATTTTAAGAGATACTCTCCAAGTGACTTAAAAAATGCAGTAGAAGCAGTTGGGGGTGGCACATTGTATTTTTGCTCAGATGAGGAGGCCACTGCTGAAAGCTACCACAGCACTAGCATTGCCTAGTGATGACAGTGATGTGAATGTACTGGTATACATTGTGGAGTGACCACTGTCTAAAACAGAATGTACCTTTTGTTAAATTACTGTTTTTGTGGGTTCTCCCTGTTTTTGCTGCAGCTGCAGAGCTGCTGCTTTGCAAAATTGGCACTGGTCCTGAGGAAGAGGGATACCTCCAGACCAGGGCTTGGTTAAGTAAAAAGGTTCACATGGCTGTTGGTCAACTACAAGTGGATGAAAGATGGTAACTTATTGAATCTGGTTATCAGGAAAAGGGGCAATGACAAATAATCACTGGAATCAGGAGCCTGAGATTTTATTACCTCTGAAAAAAATTGAAAAGCAAGGACTTCCAGCTTGAAGTGAGTTATTCTTCCATTTGCATAGAGCAGCATAAACATAAATAGGTAATGTTCTCAAGAGACACCCTGCTTGTAGTAACACATGAGGAAGAACAACTGCCTCATCAAAAAAGCTTTTAAAAATAAAAAGGGATATGTAATGGGTTGCATACAGTTTGTGAGCACTTAGAAATGTGGTTAGTGCTGTGGTCTCCTCCTTAACAGTCCAGCCATATTTCTGTATCTGGCTCCGCATGATTGTAGAAGGATATTTCTCATGATGTTTTTAATAAAGCACGAGTACAGCAAAAATGAAGTCGAAGAATTCTAATGTGCTGTGCGGATGGGGTCTTGTGTACTCAGTGCTGTAGAAAAGAAGGTGCCATGAAAATTGCATCCAGAGAACAACAAAGTGTATAAATGCGCTTAGTTTGGTTATGGAAACTCCTGTATAAGCTTTGTATAAGGTTTAGAATGCAATGTTATAAATAATGTACAGTTGGATAGTAGAATCATCAACTGGCTTTTATTGAGCACTAGAACAAAATATGGGTTTAGACTTCTCTGCTTGCACAGTATTTGCACTGTGTGTATACATAATGATCCACAGTTTATACCTTTCTGGGAATTCCATCAGTGTGTGTGGGAGGGGAGAAGAGAGGAATTTAGAAACAAAAGATATTTATGTCTCAGACTTGCAGTTCTGTTTCATAAATAATCTGTCCTATTGAAAATCTCCTGTCCTCTCTTTGTTTTTATAGTGTGAATAGCTGTGCAATCTGAGGTGGAGAGTGCTCTACCCTCTAGGTACATTTTGTGAAGAAGCAACTCTAGAAGTACATGTTCTGACAGATAAGAGCAATTTTATTTTTTTTTCCCTCCTAATTGCTGGGCTTGCCTTCTGATTGCTAGAGTGTGAGAGGACTGTGCTAAAAGCAAACCTTTGCATCATATCACGGAGATTGCTGTATTGAGATTTACTCAGATCTACAATGTTCTGTACAAAGTATTTTGAAAATAAAAATTTTCTGGGTTAGAATTTTTGCCTCTTAACTGTTTTTAAAAAAGCCCATTAGAGCTGTGCTTAGATTTTTCCACCTTTCAGGTAAACTTTTGTTGTGAAGTAGAGGAGTCGGTTGCTCCCATCATACCTGGGGAAGCAGTGGGACTAGGACATCTTTCTCTCCCCAGCCCTGTGTCCTTGACCCAATTCATGCTGCTTGGATTGCATTGTTTGGTTCCTGATGACTAACCTGTGATGGTAGAACTATATAGGCGCTGCATTCAGGCCAGATACAGACTTTAAGCATGTGTGCTATGTGCTTACCCTTCTGCTTTTTTTCCTACTTTTTTTTTTAAACTAGATGCCTACATCCTGAGCTGAGGAGGATATTGTTTTGGACATAAGTCAAAGTCAGGTGCCTGCCACTATATATGTATATATATTTTTTTCCAAACAAACTTAAGTAACTTCTCTCAGGAGCTCTGTGCTGGAGCAGAGAATTACCTGGGAGGCCTTGATTGCAGGCCGACAGTGCTGAAGACTGGTTTTGATACTCATGCTGCTTGTTTTTGCATCAGCATAGCTGGGCAGTGAGAGGAGTCACGTGAGACTGGCAGAAGGTTACACAAAGCTGACCTGTAGTGAGAGAGGAAACAGGAAAGAAGCGATCAAGCAGTGACAGCTGTCCCCAGATGCTCTACTGGTAAAATCCTCATGTTGTTACTCTCACCTAAAAGCTTTGTTTAGATGCATTATCTTTCATCACACTGATGGTGATGTGAGAGTAAATTTGTACGTAATTGTGTAGTATGTTTATGTGATGGTTTTGAGGTGTCTCAACACACCTTTTTCCCCAAGTTTCTGTACCATAGCTACTTAAGTAGTGTTGATACTAACTTGACAAATAGTTAAAGAGCTCATGATTTATACCTGCAGCAAATGGGCAGCAATTTAAGAAACTTCATGAGGAAAAGATCCTAACTGTCAGCTTTAGAAACAAAGATGCATGGCAACAGAGTATCACTGTTAAAGGAAGAACAGAAGAATGAAGGTCATGTGTAAGGTAGAATGACTTAATTTATTATTGAAAAAGTCTGTATGGCTGTATGAGTTGATATTCCTGCCCTATTCTCAGCTTTTGGCCCAGGTGATCTTATGCCTAGGTCTGATATAACTCCTAATTTTTTTTTAACCTGGTATAATAATTTATAACTGCCAGAAATAGAATACTGAAAAGACTAATAGGCAAATTACACTTTTGAATTCCTTAGACCTTTATTCCCTGTGATGGGAGGTGGCTATGTAATAGTCTGAGAACTGACCATGCTGGAAGGGTACTAGCTGCCTTTTTTTTTTTGTTGTTTTTTTTGTTTTTTTTTTTTTTTTGTTAAGTATGTAAATAAAACCCCAAGCTTACTGATGAGTAAACTTTTCATTACAACGATACAGTATCTCCTGATGGAACTGGCCAAAACCTCCTTACTATCAGAAGATTCTTAGACTAGGATATATTAATACACATTATTTGCTTCTTCCTTGTCTTGCTTGTGAGTTGTTGAAGCATTAGAGGTCTTCAAATCTTGAGAGAATGATTTTTGTCTTCCTTACCTATTAAACAAACTTTTTTCATTAACTGTAGGTTACAAAAATAGCATTGAATTGTTGCTTCGCAAGCTGATGAAGTAGCATATGCTACATTCCAGAGCAACATACTTGGCCACTTAACCAGTTACATTAGTATAGGGAGCTGTAACGGAAATTTTAAGAATAGGCATTAGCTTTGGAAAATACCCCCTCTTGCTTCGTAGCCTCATGGGCTAATATACTTTAATTTTGTCTGCCAGAAACCTGAAAACACATTTCGAAGAGAACAGCAAGGAGATAGTAACATAACAAAGCATCATCATCATTTGCTTGGGTAGCCTAATGGGATCAAAAAGGGCAAAATGGTTGCATCTAGTCAAAGGGTGGCTTTCAGTGTTCCAGGGTGAGGGAACATAGCTGACGTTGAAACCTATCTGTAATTGCACAATGTGCATCTGAAACATTTGGCAAGAGAGTCACCCACTGACCTCTGCTGGCATAAACCAGTTTGTTCTCTTACGGCTTTTTGTGACTGCAGTTCTTGCATGGTTAATGGCATAAGCTAGTGTGGGGATTTTGGAAATGCTGCCTGCTGTTCTTTCACATTCTTGGCCTCGCAACTAAAAGTTAGTAAAAAGATAGGGCTTTCTCTGTCAAGTACAGGCTGGCTAGTCTTTGGGGTCCTCAATGCCAGCACCCAGGTAGTGCTGGGCTGTGTCATACATACACATGGGCTTCAAACATTAAGAGAGGACAGCATCGCACTTTCATGCTTGCATCTTACACTTCTTCCAAATAATAAGCCTGGGGCTCCTACATGGGTGTAAAAAACAAATAAACAAAAACCAACCAACCGAACAAAATCTATCAAACAAACAAAAACCCCAAGCCCTTTGGGGTGGAGGTGGCAAATGGGAGAGGGAATTGTATGTTTTGACCCCAAAACATAACGATCAGTGCTAGTGGTAGGAGGCTTGAAACTGGGAGATGAGGAGGGAATTGTGAATCCAATTGTGACTGATATTTATAAGAAGTTGGGGATATTGAATTTGTATGAAAACATGTCTAGAGCATAGAGCTACAGTTATATTAAACAAGATGTACTTGCTGCTGTTCAGTACAGACTTTCTTCCAGCTAGAATTGATTGAGCTCTGGTTGCAAGGATGGCAGAGTTCTGTTACATGAAAAAAATTAACCAGAAGTCATGTTATGGTCAGGGTAGGGTAAGAAGGCGTTGCAGCTGTCTCTTTTATTAGTGTTACTTTAGTAGTATTTGTGCTGATCACTAGAAAACTAGAAAAAAAAATTAGTTGAACTGTACCTTCTGCTGCATTGAGCTGTACTCATGTACAATCTTTCTCCTGGAGTATGTCTGCAGTAAAACTTACCTACTCCTGAAAATGGAAATAAAACATTACTGAAATTATAGATTTGTGTTTGGGCTTAAGTTAGCTTTATATCTATATCTTAGCTGTTAATATTGCAGGCAGGAAGAATGAAATTGTGTGCTAGGTTGTGTCAAGAGGTGTAAGTAACAGAAGCCTGTAGCAAGCATCCTTATTTACTTTTAATCACGTACACAGCAAAGCAATCCTACCAGCACTGCTTCTTTTGGTCTTGCTTTGCTTACTTTTAGCTTGAGTGCCCATGTAAAATTGATATGTTTGTGAATTGCTACATAAACTGGGCATTCACAATTGACTGCCACCAGGGCTGAGGGTGAGAGGGCTCCCACAAATATAAAAATCGGTATCGTTCATGTTTTCAGAGAATTAGCAGTTACATTTCCTCACTGAATATCCAAACTCCTCTAAGTTCAGTCAGTGCCAACCATTTTAATACCTTGGAGATTCACCATCTTTAGATGTGCTCTAAAGTTCCAGATCTAGAGGCTTAGATATGTTACTACTGAAATGTGAATGAACATAGGCACTCTTATCTTACGTGATTCTCTTCTCACATAGCTTATTAGCAGAATTTAGCAGTAGGAAAGATCCAATTTCTTAGTGCTTTTGTGCTATGAGTTTTTTGTTGTTGGGTGTAGGGGGGGGTTGGTTTTGGGTATTTCTTTTTGAGGCTGGTTGTAATGTGAATACAAGTGATAACAGTGAATCATCAGGAAAAAAAACCTTTGGAAATAAGCCAGAGTCAAATTCTTTTCTCATGCTCTGTTCAATCTGCTTCCTCTTTAAAAGAAAACTTTCACATTAGCAGAAAAATAAATGCTTAGCCAGAGTTCTTTTTGTGTCCCTTTCAGCAGGGAGAAGGGGATGAGTGTGCCGAGCTCAATGCCCATGCTGGCTTCCTCCTGCCGTGGAGAGTTAACACTCTAAAAGCTTTTTCTTCCCCCTTTATTTCTGTTTCCATTTAATTCTTATGAAAAAGTTGTAATGTTACATTTTTGGTATTGGAAACCAAGCACAGAGTTTTGTTGCGAGGAACTGAATTGCTTTGATATAATCCCAGTTTTCTCTGGGAGAAGTAACTTCTGTTTTTTAAATGGTTGCTGTGGCTAGAAAACAGCATCTGCACTACAAAGTTCTGAAGAATACCTCCAGTAAATAAAAATATACCACTATATATGGTATCTATGTGCCCATTACAGCATACAGATACAGTGTTCTGTCAAGGCTTCTGGTAGGATCTTAAGCAAGGCACTTTTTCTTCAGCTGTAAGACCAAAACTCCATTTACCCACATAACTAAAGCCAGCTTTAGAAAAAAAATTAACAATTGAATGTTCTTAATGTGATTACAACTAATTTTCATCAAGATGCAGACTTACCCACAGCGAGGAATAATGTGGTGGTTTGGTTTCTTTGGTTTGTTTGGGGTTGTTTTTTTTTCATGTACCTTCTATGCACAGACTGGAGATATGCACCCTTTCTCCTTGCAAGAAGAGTTTGTTTCTTTGACATACTTGCTATTAAGTATATTATGCATTACAGCTGAAACAAGGGAGTTGAGAGCATTGCAATCTGCTAGGTACCATTTTCCTTCTTCCTACCTGTTTTTCCAGTTTCCAAGAGCTCATGTCTAGCATCTGGTTTGTTTATTTCAGTTCTGAGGAAAAATTATAGATGAGGTGAACAGTTTGGCTGATATCAGGCTAATTAAGCCTGACTGCTGAAATCTAGCTTCTGTTTTTCCCTGTATAGATATCATGTTATACATTTAATATGTTGGGATCCACAAGGAGATGTGATTCCTGCCACATCTTAGGGTTCCCTGCTAACTAGTGAAACAGCCAGCCTCACTGGAGTGCCCTTGCTCCTGGCTTGCCACAGCTTGCTGTACAATATGCAAGAAGACATGGATTTTGTAAAAAAGATTCTCAGAAGTCCCTGTGATAAATGGCTTAGTTTGTACAAAACAAATCCTTCCCACAGTCCTGGGCTGCATCAAAAGAAGTGTGACCAGCAGGTC
>VXBL01005128.1:630215-646944 GCA_013400195.1 Aramus guarauna
TTGAGGTCCCTTCAAACCCAAACCATTCTATGATTCTTTCTACCTCGATTTCTGAGCAACATTTTCTTGGTGTTTGCCTGGCACCCTAAACCACATTGACCTTTTTCCTCAGAAAATAAAGTCATTGGAGTAGAAGAGAGGTACTGGAGGTGTCAGGCCACAATAGCACAGGGCACTGTTAAAATTATTTTTACCTGTAGTTGTACTGAGTTCTGCAGTACTGTGGTTAGTGTGTTTCTGGGATATGGAGCACCAAAAATACAAAGGACAAGAGAAGCTGTCTTGTAGTCGCTCTTTGTGCCAGGATCATTCAGCAAGTGCCACCAAATCCCACCACTAGTGAGGTGAGAGGGGTTATGTTTTGTTTGGCAGTCTCTCTGGAACAATAGATGCTTGTCTGCCAATGTTGGTGAGGCTGAGGTTCCTCCACATCTGTCACAACAGTACCCGGGTACTAAAGGGACTTTGTGAGAGCAAATGTTAAGTGTCATGAAATACAGATGCTATGGAGTGAAGCACCAGCTAAGGTGGATCTAGTCCTAAAGCCCTGTGTAGAGCTAATTGCCTACAGTATACTTGGAGGTAATGTGTAAGGGGGAAAAGTTGCAAGTTGGTGAAAGTCAGAGGCTGTTCTGCTGACATACAGATACACATCAGGAACTGCACTGTACTCATTCCAGTGAAATCTGGTGGAGGCCAGCTCACAGTTTGGCCACAGCAAGACGACTGAGTGGGAGATACAGAGCTAACAATCTCAGGACTCCGCAGGCTGCCTTAAACTAAACAGGAGAGAAAATACAGCTCATTCAAATATGTCCGTTAAATAGGAAAAAAATCCTTTCAGGTATATGAATTGCCCTTAGTGACCCTGGGTTTACCTACATATCTTTTTCTCTTGTCCTAAATTAAAGACTTGATTAAACAAAAAATTGATGTCACAGGCCAGCAGTGCTATTTGTTGATGTAGATATATTTGCTTAAAAATTATTTAAGTAGTGCTTGAGCTATGGAATTGGATCTATCTAATGTGGTACCATGTAGCTGGAGGTGCTGAAAGTATTCTTAGATAACAGAAATTTCAAGGGTTTTCTCCTGATGCTGAGCTCTTCTGATGTGTATCCTAAGACATTGGCAATGCATGCCTTTTGTTACAGTTCAAAGAGGTTTGTATGCTAAAACCTGCTATTGCTGAAAAAGATGTTAATGATACTGGAAAGTAAATATAATTTGCAGCCTTGGTTTGAGCTATAGGTTCATGTTCAGCATACTACATATTTCTGTGTTTTTCTTAAACCTGTTAGAAGAATGTTTCATCTGATCAATTGATCTAAAAGCAAATGAAACATAAGGCATTGTTGTTTGTTCACATGTTAGTTCTCTGAGATAAAATGCTTTGTTGTATCCTGCTAATACATCCTAAATTTTTTGGTATCACTGACTTAAAAATTAGAGACACTGGACTAAAGCAGGCTGCTTTCTTGAGGGTTAGAAGAGAGACACACATTGGAGCACTCCTCCTTGACCTCTGGAAAAACCCTTTATCTTCACTAATGTGTATTATCTTACTTTTTGCAACAGATACCCCAATTTCTGTTTTGCCATCTGCTCTGTGGCAATTGACACTTCAGAGGGCTGGCTATTTATTACTTACTAGCCATGGATAGGAATACAGTAAATTCTTTACAAAATAAAAATCAATACTCACTGACATACTGCGTATTGAAGAAAATAATTGTTTATGGCACTCAGCTTAAGCTGTTCTGGTAATCACGTTGAAAAATACAATATTTATTCATTAGATCAAATTTAATGAGGCCTCCTGGCAGTAATTATAAAAATTACTGTAGCAGTAAATTACTAATGAGTTGTGATGTGCTTCCTACCTGTGAGGAAGGACTGGGGGTTGAAAAACCTGATATCCAGACAACACTAGGGAGGATGAGATCTTGAGGCTAGAAGTCAAGCTCACAGCAGCGCGGAAGTTGTTCACTGCACCTGAATGGTGAGGAGGAAAAAAAAAAGGGGGGGAAAAATATAGCAGAAAGACTCATAATCAGGAGTTTCACTTTAAATAGACAGTGACTCTAGGTTCATTTCCAAACCAACATGTATAGGCAAGGGATCAATGTTATCAATGGGAGGAAGAGACTTTGCCGTATATACATCATCTTGTCTACAAAAGCAGCTGAGGTGACCTAATTTACTCTAGTAGATCTTAGGCTAGGAACAACTTATGGCTTTTTAGTTATTATAAAGTTTCATGCAAAACACAGCAAAGAGGACAATGTTTTCTTAGTGCCCTTAAATCTTCAGAACAGTCACCTAAGATGTGGAGCTAAGACAAAGGTTGAAATCCCCCACCAGCTTGCTTTTATGCAAGGAGTTTGACCCAGATTTCTTTCTTCTTCTGAGACAAAGCTTTAAGGAATGCAGAGGCTTTTGGTAGGAAATGGTACACAGTATGAATAATACCAAGGCATAAAGGTGTAAAAATGGTGCCACTTCTATCAAAAGTCCAAGTTTCTGCTGAGTACAGAGTGTTGCTGCAGTAGCAGAGGCTGGCTACAGAAAGGGCTTCTTGCTGCATGCTAAAATTAATGCACAAGTGAATTGGCATATAATTATCTTTCTTTTTCTAGCTTGCAAAGGTGCCATAAATTTCACAGGTGGCCTTTGGTATTGTAAAGCAGTGAATAGGGTACATTTTAGCAAGTATTTGCTGCAAAAGATTGATCCAGGGTTCAAATATCTATCCAAAATCAAATAGAAAAGGCTGTGAATTTTAATCTCTTGAGCATAGAACTGCTCTTAAATATACTGTTGATGCTTGAAAAGGAGTGAGGAAGTCTAGCGCAGTTTATGTCCTCCTTATGCTGGTGTGTTGCAGTAGAAGGGACCACTGGACATGGATAATTCCACCCACTCACACGTTGTGAAGTCAAAGGAGAGAGATAGGTGTCCATCCACTCTTGATTCTTCCAGACCCCTTGAAAGAAGCAGAAATGTAGGTCCCTTGCACACAACCTACTTCTGCGCAGAGATGCTGGCTTTTGTGGAGCTATGGGTTTCTTAAGCTGAAAAAGCCCCTAAGAGTCAAGCATTGCAGTACTGAGCCCAGGGTGCGTGGCTGTAGCCTCACACCTAAATAAATGTATACACTGAAAAATAGATACAATTCGGTCTTACAAAACCTCGGGTGAGCTAGTAAATTAACAGCAACAGGTCAGCATACAGCAGGACTATTTTGCAGTTTCCATAGTTTCAAGAAAAAGGGTACACCTTTGTTACCCCCTCTAAAAAGCAGTAGTTTGCAGTGATTTAGCTAATTCACTTTACCTAGCTTCTTGTTACTGAAATAAGACAAGAAGAGCTTTTGTCATGATGCAGTTACAAAAAGGCAACATCTCTCTGCCAACCAGAAATTAACCTTATCTAACTTCATTGCCACTAAATCCACAGAGCTTTGTCTGTGTGCTGTTATGTCACCACGACAGAGCTAATGCAGTCACACTGCAGAGAAAAAATATGCATTTTTTGGCTGTGAAGATGGTCTCTTGGCTGCTTGAGTGCTGGGTTCTTTTCCTAGAGCTGCCACACATTTCCTCAGTGACCTTAGAGAGAAATTCAGTCTCTCCCTGTTTCCCTTTTTAAAGCACGGAAATCCTCTCCAGGCTTTCCCTTGCAGTCTGGTCCTGTCTGGAAGAGAAAATAAAGTGTGGGTTTTTTATTATTAGCTAAACTGAATTTGGCAATGGACAGATGTTCACTTTGCATACAGCTGTGCTGGCTGAAGATGCATTTTTCTGTCTTTCTGGAGCTGTTGTGAGGCTAAATTAACACTGATAGAAAATTCTGTGGTCTTCAGATAGAAAACACTTTAGAAATAGGAGTTATTGTGGGTTGGATATTCAGAACTGCTGTCAACCACAGCTGAAATCAGTGGAAGCTCTGGGCTGAAAAAGTGGGAGCCCTGAGGTACAATAGTTTACATGAATGTAGGAGTAGTTCATGGCTGGCAGGAATTCAGATCAATCTACATTAAAAGCTCTCAGGTAAATACAAAAGGTAGGCTTGGTGGAATGATTTTTTTTTTTTTTAAACAAAAACAAAAAAACCCACACAAACAAACAAAAAAAACCAACAAAAAACCAGCAGCCTGCAGGTCTGAGGACTTATGCCCAGAAGGCTACAAGGTTTCACCACAGGCTGGCTGACTATTGTCTCATGATGCCAAATAGGTTTTCATTTAGTATTGTGAATTCTTATGGAATCTTACAGTGGCAAAATTGGAGCAATTTACCTAATGTTTCTTCTTCTACACCTATAAAATTAATGTAATGTGTGTGGAGGGGGGATACTGTGGAACTAAACCTAAAAACTAAATAATAATGATGAAGCTTTTAAGAGAGAATGTCTTCCAATCTGACATAAGTAGTAAGATTGTTGCTGTGCACTATTACTATAATTAAATTACATTATGCTATTGCATTAAACTAATCCGTCAGTAATACTGTACTTAGCAGTAAGATTTTGTCACATAAACATTATGAGTCTTTAAACTTCTGCATTTTGTCTTGCAAAATGCAGGGAAAATACAGAAATTGGAACAGCAGAATGTAACATGAAAAGCTATAGCAGTGGAAAAAGGCCAGCTGGTTCAACATGCCAGTCCTTTTAAAGCAGGTAAGTTAAGAGTGTTAGAATACATTTACCAAAAGGGTGGAACATGAGATGTATGCGTGAGGTGCCTGCTATTACTTTGAAAATACAAGGTACCGATCTAAAAATTCTCTTTTTAGGCTTTTCCTGAACTTCAGAACATGTAAGGTTAAATCAGAAGCTGCTGAGAGTAAACTGCTAAGAAAAACATGCAAATAATAAATGAAATGAAGCTGCAATCTTTCCTCTGAAGAGGAGAAAAAAAAGGAGGCTACAGATCACTTAAACTATGATCAGTGAAACAGGGCAGCTGATCAGAGGGATGCAGCCTTTAGAAAAATGTTAGCTCTTCCAGACCCAGGAAGCAGAATAGTATTTTTCAAACTGAAGACTTCACTCCCATCGTAACAGATCAAACCATCATTCAGATCAGCAGATCCCGTCCTCTCTCAGCCCGGTAAGCTGTTGTACCTTTATTCTGGTGCTAGATCTTTTCCAAATGGGTTATTGGAGCTTTCATCCACATCCTGTTGACAGCTATGCCTTTCTCACCTTTGCAATATACAGACCGTCTTAATTGTTCCTTTTTGTTTTCATGCACAAACAATTACTTGGATTTTAGAAAAAATTATCAAAGGAAACAACAAGCAGATTTCTGTCCCTTTGCTTACCTCTTCCATAGACAGCATACAAACACACACTGTAAACTCACTGTATGCCACACTACTGTGACTGGAACTGCAGCATTTGCTGTTCTTCTTATATTTGTCTCTGCCTTTAAGTGTTCACTGAACCATCTTGGTCTGCAGTCCTTGTGATCTAATTGTGCACACAATATGCCGGGATGGCCATGCTATTCATTAAGGATTCAGAATGTATACAGGGGTCCTCTTCTAGCTCCTGGGGGTAGGAATAGGATGAAAACATTATGAGACTTTATTAAGTCTTATAAGACTGCCACCCCTTGCCTCTGGCAGCCTCAGGAGTGGGAATTAGCCTTTACAGGGAGGTTATCGTCCGTAATACATATTTATGCTGTGTCCGTCGTGTATAAGAATGCTCTCAGTAAAACTTAGGCTAGGCTATAATAATACTTTGCACTTCTTTGTTGCCTTTCATCTGAGGATTTCATTGTGCCTTTAAAAGCTTTCATTAACTAAAATTCACAACCCCGTTGTGCAGTAACTGTGCATTAACACCTCCACCATATGCAAAATACAGTTCAGTGAGGCAAGGAGTGGTGTAAGTGGTTTAAAAAGCTGGAAAGAATGGGGGGGGACGACTGGAATTGATTATTCCCACATCTATGTGCTAGCCCTGTGTTTTCTATCTAAAATATCTTAGACTTGGATTGATGCTCTGACTGCACTTTGCTGCATTTTTAAATGCTGATGTGTGTCAGATTTATCATTGTTTCAAAATTCTCAACACATTCATTTCCAGGTTCATTTATTATCTACTGGAAATCTATCCTTTGATAAGCAGATGTAGCAACGAGATGATATAATTGCCTGTGGAGTGAGGTATGCATTTTCACTATTGTTAAGCTACAGGGTCTAGTTTCCCCAGGATGTGTATGACTCTTGTGAATGCCAGTTACACACATTCCCCAGAAGAGAATATGCCCCTAAAGCTACAATGTCCTTCGTGCATAGCCTGCAATCCTCTACAAAGCTTACATTTCACAGGATTCAACAGTATTGGTTCTTTTGGGATCAATGAGAAACTCACCACCCATCTCCAGTATCTCTGAATTACAGAGCAGAACCAGATCAAACACAGAAGAGTTCCCTCATTTATCCTGCTTCTGTAATACATCAGAGTGTGTGCTGCATTCATTTTGTGTAGGCGGGCTGGTGTCTAATGTACTCTGTGAACATATTTATAAAGGATTAACCTGTGCCTCGTATTCCTAAAAACTGATTTAGTTAAAATACATATTTTATTCTACTTGTCTCAACCATACAAATCACTTCTGTTTAGCTTTGATATTAGTCATTTTTGCTGGAGTGGAATATACTGCACATTATTGGTAGTCCTGCTATGTATGACAGGCTTTTTTCCCCCCAGCCAATACTTCTCAGCGCATTGTATGATCTGCATCTGAGAATTTTAACCTGCAGTGAAAGCGCTCACTAATAAAATGTACTGCTTAGCAAACACTGAAACACTGAGCATTTGAACAGGGTGCTCTTGCTTTAAAAGTGTTTAGAAGCAAACTGGGAGTAGAAGGTCAGGAATCACAGGCGCTGGGAAGGATGTAGGATGCACTGTGTACCTGGGATACTGTGTGTGAGCATGCACGCTGACCTGGCATCTGCCACGCTAGGAAGGATCCAGTAATGCGAAGCTCCTGGACTGCAAACAATTGCAGCCCACCCCTCCCACCAGCCCCAAGTTAAGTATGTATGTTTTAAAACATTTACTTTGACACAGGCAATATTTAGATATTTGTTTTGTGCAGGAGAAAGATTAAAAGGAAATACAAATGAACAGCTTAACAATGGGGAATTCTGACATCTGCAATATGTGAAGAAAGCTCCAAAACATTAATAGCAATTTGAGAAGTTGCCAGCTAGAAACTTGGGATAAAACTGAAGAAGGGTGGACCTCTGATGAAGGGTCAGGGGTAATTTACTAAAGACAGCCAGACTTAAGGGTAATTTACTAAAGACAGCCAGACTTAAGGTTTCTTCTCACCGTGATCTTCAACCTGGGATTCAGGGCTTGCTTTGGTTTTGGTGTTTTGTTTGTTTGGGGTTTTTTTGTTTGTTTGGTTGGTTGGTTGTTTTACTTTGTATCAGCCTATACTGGAATAACAACTGTGTGAAAAAGCTTATAGAGTTTTGTTTTCAATACCTAACATCTTCTGGTAAAAGGAATGATGGTAGTTGATTATATTTTTGCCACTTATCTGAATGCCTTTGAATTCAAGGAGTTCAGCCCATTTTGAATTCTGTTCTTGATACCATGTTTTTCGTACAACTTGTGTGTCAGATATTATTTGTTGTACCATCAATCCAACCTATCTGGGTATAAGACAACCCAAAAATCAGTGTACGTGGGGGGAGAGGAGAATCCTTCTCAGTAGCCCATCGAGCAGTTTTTCTAGTTTATTTTCTTCCTCATTGTTCAAATACCAACTCAGAAGCTTGCAAATGCAAGCTTCTTTTTCTTGCCAAGACAGTGGTACTTTTGCCCTGGCACACATTAATGTTTTTTTTTTCCTTTTCTTGTGTTTTGAGTGCAGCTGAACAACAAATTCCTCTCTGTTTAGCAAGCAACTTCCTCATATTAAGTTTTTTCCATACCAAAGTATCTTTTTGGATTTCAGCACAGCTCTGCATTTGTATTTGTTAATTAAGCAGCAAGTGCAGCAATATTGTGTGCTTGTGGGCTTTCAGAACAGCCCCTCTGGAACCTGAGCCCATCTGTCTCAAGGAGCCTTTGCAGCAGCCGTGCTTCGAGACGTAGCCAGTAAGACAGCAAGTTGGTATACAGGAAATGAGAGTGGCTCCTTCAAAAGAAATCTAACCTCTTTTCTGCTATTCCGTGTACATTAGACTTAACAGTACCCTCCAAAATTGTCATGCAAGTTACACTCATTTCACACTCCTCCCTGAAACATAGATCATTTCAAGTTTTACAGCAGCAAAATAATTTGCTGCCTGTTTTCTCACCACTGTAAGAGGCTTTCTTTAACTGGAAGTTGGCTCATTGGAGGCCGTAGGAGGACATGGACAGATGGATAGATGTGTGTGTACATGCATCTGGAGTTCTTTTGTTCTCTCCCAGTTAGCTTTGATTGTTAAAACAACCATTTCAGTAATTTCTTGGCTGGCTTTGCAGGGAAAAAAATCTTGGTCTTCGCTGCTCCTGGAAGAGAGGTTGTCATAATGTTGCTCCCCCACTTGACTGACAGGCACCTTTGCGAGCACACAGCATGTTTCATCTCAGAGCACTCGATGAATATCCTTACCACCCCCCCCTTCTGGACCAGCCCACCTCTACTTGCGATGCTCCTTGCTTTTTCTCACAGGATTGCAATCCCTGCCTTTTGTTCCTCCTTCTCAGGAGTTAATGCCTCCCCACCTTACAAGTCAGCAGCAGAATCTGTCAGTTAGAAACCCCAAATAACAAACCCTCCTACCCTGAAGGCCTTTTCCTTTCAAGCATGTATTTTTCTTGCCTGCAAGGGAGTCAGTGCCATAACCCTGAGCTTTCATGGAATAGTTTCTAAGCCTGTATCTGTGTATTATGAATATCTTCCAAAGGGGGAATGAACATCCCCTCTTCTGACAGCTCCTACATTTTGTGACTTCCTGCCCCTCTTTGCTACCCTCCGCTCCTTACAAGCCCCTGCACTTCATCCCCTCTGCATGTAATGTCTCCTTTCAAATCCTCCCGCACTGCTGCTGTCACCTCAGCGTTTTCCAGCTGTTGCCTGCCCATGCAGTCACAGCCCACAACCCAAACATGTTTGCATCCTCTAAGATGTCCCACTGTTGGTCTTTTGCAGATTTCCAGAAAGCTGGATGACCTGTGACACAAGCTTCCAATTTTTCTCTTCCATCCACACTCTTTTTCCCTATCTCTTGGATTTTTCTCTGATTTTCTATGGCCTGAAAAAGAAAACATCAGCTTGTTTTTTTCCTTTTACCCCATTTAACATCACTGGCATCACATCCCCACCTTTCTAGCTGAGGTCGTCTTTTTTTGGCGCTATTCAGTGTTGCTTCTTGCTTCCTAACAAGCTGCTATTAAGAAATGCTAGACACATCTTCTGCCCTGGGGATAGTTGACTGTCTCTAACCCAGAGATAGGAGACTGCTGCCTCAGGGGCAAGAAGCGACTCCTACACAGAAATGTGAAACACTAGGTGACATATAGGGCCAGCTTATAAAGGGAGGCATTAACAGAATTCATGTTCATTTCAGAGACATAGAAAAGGATCCTGAAGACAAACTGAAGATCTGAGATTATTAGGTGATTTGACATTATGTCCTTCATTTAATCACTCACGTTTGCTGTTCCTGACACATTTGCTGAGCCCATGATGCTTAAACTGTGAGTGTATTCAGATTTTTTCCCTTCACCTCCTCACCCCATCTCGCCTTACTTTGAAATGGCATCTGCTTAGAAATCAAAGGGTTTTATTTGATGTCTTAGATGGTGGCATGTCAGGTAGGTATGTAAGAGACAGAGAGATTTAAAAAACAGGATAAAACTATCAGGATGACCGAGGCCTTCTCGTGCTTTGCAGTGTGTGTAACAGGGTGGTATAGAGAGGACATCCTTCCCCGCAGGAAGCTCATGGCTCCTGCTACTGACAACAATTACTATAGGCTTTTTAGATGTGACAATGATTCAAGTTTTGTTTTCAGTCTCTGTTGCTGGTTTGTTTTTTTGTTTTTTTTTTTCATATCCCCAGACCCACGAGAATGATGGCCAAGCGGAACTGGCCACTCCACTAGTCATGTCCATGTGTAACCTCTGTGGTGCTCATGCCAGACCTCCCTTTCATCTGCTCCCCAGTCCTTTCCCATACACACTCTGTCCCAGCAGGGAGGCTGTCTTGGAGCCCAGCTGCATAACACAGCATCTCCTGGCAATGTTTTTGCTCCTTAGTGACTCACTGTGTTTTGCACCTGATGGGAAAAGATAATCTGTCACCTCAAATCCTACTAGTTCTGCAAGACAGCTTTTATATAATCAGTGGGTACTTTTACCCTCTTTTCTCCAAACATGAATATAAGGTCCAGCTTGACTCCCCCATACATTTTTTTAAAGAAAGCAGCTGTGTTGTCCTTCAGGAAAACAGCTTGTAATTTAGCATTACTGCATTATATCCCCTAGGCAACGCTTTCTGTCTTCAGGACATATATTTATCACAGACATCACAGTATCTCTATGCTGCTTTAGTTTTCCATCAAGGGAAGCTAAAAGAGCATTTAATTCCATAAAGCTCTGATTGATCTTCACCACAATGTACCTCTCATGCTTCTCTCAATGTCTCCTCCACTGAACAAGATTTCTTCCTCTCTTGATCTCTCAGAAATCTGAACTGATCTCAGAAGTGTGGGCTTGCTTTGCCTTCTAGTGCTACCTGTCTTTGTTCTAGGCAGCGCTTTCCTGTCCTTTGGTCAGCTCTCCAGTCCTGCTTAGCTCCATCAACCAGTGGCTCTTTGCCTTACTCAGGAGGCTTCCAAGGAGAGTTGAATGTATGTCAGCAAATAATAATTTGCCAGCATTGGATGGCTTGTCAGTTTTTGTTCTCAGTTTCACTTTTGGTATTGCAAGACAGCCATGGAGAGTAGGCAGATGGACACATCTTAAAGTGAGTTCAATTAAGATGAACACAAACATGATGGCCCCACTACTTGCTCTGAAACTTTTCTCTAAGTTTTTAAGGCAAGCTGCTTTGTTAATTGCTGCTCCTTCTGGTGACCATTTCATCCTTGAGCTCAGAGTAGTACCCTTCTATTGTTACAAATTCTGATCCCAAAAGACACAAGAAACCAAGCTTAGACTTCTGAGTAGGAGATAGTGTGTGCTACAGCACTTGCCAAACCTATTTGATCAGCACACACAGCTGGAGAAAAAAAGCAAGCAAGGAAGAAGTGGGAATGCAAATTTTAGAGAAATCTTTCAAAGTCTGCAGTAATTGGCAAGGTAAATGCAAGGCTCTTTCTGCTGCTTTTCATAACACTGGTAATATCAGTTTATGATAAAAAGCTATTCTGAGTTACATGAGAAGGTAAGATATTTGCCAAAAAAATTCTTTAGTTTCTATTCTATTTTTTATGATGGACAAGAAGCGCCATCCATACTGATTGACTGTTGGCATGCGACTTACCGTTGAGCAACTGTATGTTGATGGATAAGCCAGTCTCATCCAAGTGTCAGGAAGATTATCAAAAAAAAGAGCTGTCTGTAGTTGCTCCATCTCTGAGGAGATTGCCAACTCACCCTAACAAAAGAAAACATTAGTGTGCTATTTGCGTCTCACAAAGAGACTGTGATAAGATGACATGATAAATGATAGAGGGCTTTTTTTTCCCCAGTAAAAACACATAAGGTAGCTAAATCGTCAAGTGTAAAGAATATCTTGGCTCTTGCAACTGGGGTGAGTCATTTATTTTTTAAAAAGGGGAAATGGTCAGAAAAACAAGAGTGTGGGTTCTGGGTTTTCTATATTTCTTAAATTCACTCTAATTGCATTAAGTAATTATATGATATAGTAATTCATATACATATGCACAGAAGCACCCACCTACGCATATGCACAGAGAGAAAATGATAAAGGGCCAAATTACTAACTTGCTTTCAGATATCCCACAGAAAATTGTACACGCAATCAAGCTACCATTCTGCTGGCTTGCTTGCACTAATGGCTATTTGAGTGCCCATGTTTTGTTACTCTGAATTAAAGATTGAAAGGAAGGTAATTCTAGGTGGCGAGAAAGGAGGTCCCTTTAAAAAACTAGCCCTGTGAATTAGATTTTCAGTACCTAGTCTTGGAGTGGCATGCATTAACTACAGCTGTGCATGCATATATCACGATTGTCTGTGTAAATTGCTAGTGATGCCTAAGAAGCTACTTGGTTGCCCAATTCCGTGATTTGAACATATATTAGATGTTAGTGCAGCAGGTACATCGCAGTTTGAGATTGCTAGATATTATGAAAATTTGGCCCTGCATGGTTAGGAACATTACATGTTGCTATTCAGCACTTTGTAGGCATTGAGAGACATATTATTACAAAAAAAATGCCAAATATATGTGGTGAGTTACTCATGTCCTTTTTACCTAGCTTCACTGCACTTACGAGACGCACAGTGAGATCAGGACTTGGGTGTTCCTGTTACTGCACCTTTGCTCGCCGTTAATGACCATCTCCTAATGATGGTCAAATGCCACATACTCATGTCTTTGAACAGGTTGATCATTTAACCTGATCTGAACCATGCGCCTTATCCAGCGGGGATCTATATGAAGTAG
Source organism: Aramus guarauna (assembly GCA_013400195.1). Classification (NCBI taxonomy): domain Eukaryota; kingdom Metazoa; phylum Chordata; class Aves; order Gruiformes; family Aramidae; genus Aramus; species Aramus guarauna. The sequence continues at coordinate 642,877 of VXBL01005128.1, forward strand.
CATTTGTTTTCGGCATAAGAAAGTCTCTGAGGTATCAGCTGCCTCCCTTCTCTCCTATGGATTGCCTAAAACACACATGAGTGCACACCATAACTAGCAACCAGATCTGCTAGCAGTTGTAACAGAGGAGCCAAATTTCTGCAATGGCAGAAGAGAAGAATGTCCCTGTCTCACTTCAGGGTCTGCGCTGAAACGGGAGTCAGACTATAATGAGAGGCCTTGCGTTTTGCTTCCTAGTATCGAGAGAGAGAGAGAGAGAGAGAGAGAGGATTTCAATCTCCTGAGCAGTTTCATGATAATTTTTTTCACACAAATTCAAACAAATCATTTGATATACAGAGACGAGTTACACATTTGGAGTAGGCAGTTTATGAAAGTGCAATTTTTTAATCAATGAAATCAGAGAAAAGCTCCCCAAGTATCACCACAACTGCCTGTTAGTGGCATATACACTGATGCTGTGTTTACACCCATGCATCCCCTGAGATTAGTGAAGCAAAGCACACATATCTTCAGACCTAAATTAAGTTCTTGAGGAGGATGCCTTTCCTCATATATCAGCAGATCCAGTTTCTCATATTCTGGAAAACAAATCAGTTTCTGAGGAGCATTCTGCTGGTGTTTGGATAAAATATCTGATTTTACTTTCTTCTGAAAGTTTTTTTTCTGTATGTCATCTAGCTCTGCCTTCACCTTCAGGAGATACCATGTTGTCGTGAGGCAAGTGTCTCATGCAGCCACTTCTGCGATAATGTAAAGGAAATGATAAACTGTGTACCTTAGCTTTAGGCAGTTCTGCCTTCATGTCATAGTTTGAAGGATATGGAGGATTTATCCTGTGAAATGGAGAAGGAGTGGAAGGCCTGTGCAGCAACATTTCATGCTGTTAGGAAGAAAAGCAAATTCTGCCTTGTAGTTTGCAAATAATGGCATTTTGCAACCTGACAAAGGATCCTAAATGGCCCAACCCTATTAATATATCGTAACACTCCAGCAAGATCTTTTTTCTGTGTGGTGCAAAATAATGCATATATTTATGTCTCATGTATACTAAAGATCTCTCATTACAAATTTCAGACTGAATCTCTGTAAAAAAACAGGTACAAAAATATCAAATTCTATTGAAATTGGTGGCCACAGCACGAAAAACAAAATAAAACCAGAGACATCACTCCATCTTGTGACAAATTTGCAGCCTGCTCTATGTTTTGACTGACCTTGTCTTCCACAGCTTGGGAGACTCCTTCCCCAGTGACTGAGTATTTGAATTGCAGCTCTAACAGCATCTGGAGCACGTTGTCGGCAGTTATTATTACAAAAGCAATCTCCACATTGGGGTGCGGGCCGTAACGGATGGGGCTTTGTGGAGGTAGCATTTCATCCATATTTTTATGGTAACCTTCATAATCCAGATTTGAAGAGACTGCAAACCCAGAAGCAAGCACTGACTTCCTATCAAACTGTCAAAGAAATAATAAAAACGCTGTCACCAAGACACTGGTGGCAATCCTTGCTAGACAGAATAAGGAACCTGCTTAGGCATAAATGAAATTGTTCTGTTATGGAGTCATTGTTGAGAACAAGACTTTTATAACACTTTTATATCCGTGGAAATTAATCTAATTTGTTCCCCATTTTAATTAGCTTCTTTATGTCACATCTAAGTTCTGATGCTTGCAAGAAAAAAAAAAGAAAAAGAATTCTCTAATAATCAGATTATTCTTCGGTTAGAAAACAGCAGAGAGAGAATTTTAATTTAAAAATAAAGCGACAGAAATATTTTAAAAGAAAAATGTTATTTCTTCCAAATTACAAAGTGCTGCTCTCTGGTGTAACATTATTATTCTGTGTAGCAACTTATTAAATGAAGCAATTTATGGTAGCATCTCTGAAAAATGCCATCCTTTATTGAAATGAAAGTGAGTAATAGCATAAGGACTGTAAAATAAAAAGGCAGAATATCTTCTTTTAGACCATTACAAAAATACATGTATTGTCTATTTGACAATCAATACACTACCATAAAATAAAATGGAGCTGTGGTATCATCATCATAATTTCTATTTCAAATGGTTTGCTGAGAGCCAAATTGTGTCTTTTATGGAAAAGAATGACAAATGGTTTAATTCAATATCACACGCATGTGTATATATGAGCTGAAATTCTGTTGCAACTCAAAGCTGTTAGGCAAATATTTTAGTATCATCACAAGTTTAAAAACAACAGACATGTGGGAGTACATCCATTTATTTACACTTGTACTGACTTAAAATTCAAAATGTTATTTGATGCTTTTAAAGCACTGCTGTGGGATGTTAAATTACTGCTGAATTCTTACTGTTCTGAGATACCTTTCAACCTGCCAAGATGCATGATGATGATGATGATAATAATAATAACAGCGGTAGTGCAGGGATCTTTAAAATAATGTGGGGCTTATTCCTGTAAGATAAATACCATTTTCACTAACCCCCATTTTATTATTCAGCATTTCTGATGCAACAAAGTGAAATAATGAAAGTAAAATAACAACAGGTTTGTGTGGGATGGGAAAGGGAAAATGAGCACGTGCATTGTCAGATTTTCTCCAGAAATTGTAGGAAAAAAAAAGCTCCTATAAATGGCACTTCCCCCCCCTCCCCGGAAAATTCCTTCTCTTGTTTTTACTATTCACTACATTTCCTTCTTTTATTCCTTTTTCTGATCTCGTCCTTTTGTTCCCCTTCCCTCCTCAGATGCTTCTCCTTCCTCCTCGCAGCGGGAGGCTCCTGGCAGCTGGGGACAGAGAGCCACGGCCGTGGGATGTCGCGGGGCTTGCTGGCAGGTGAGCTGCTGCTGGCTGGGGTACCAGCGCCTGAGGAGAAGGAAGACAGGAGCTCACAGTTTGCTGCCATGTACGTACGGGGCCTGTTTCACTCCTGCCTTCCTCTTCAACGTGCCTCTTTCCCAGGGACTGGGTGGGTACGAAGCCCCCGCGTCTGGCGCTGGGAGCTTTCTACACCTGCCTTGCTCAGGGCTGGGGCGGGGGGGGGGAGGAGGAGGAGGAGGTGAGATGGCAAATGCGTTCTCAGGTGAGGATGGGGGCTATGAGCCACTTGGCGTGGGCTGGGAAGCAGAGACGTAGGTGCTGCCTGCTACGTGCCTCCCGTCTCCATCCCACAAAACGCCGAGTTCAGTGAGGGTCCCTGCGGCCACCTGGCACGGCTGCTGCTGTCCGCAGCAAAAATCACAAACTGCCCCACAGGGATGGAAGGGAGAAGAAGGCTTTTTTTGCCTCCCTCTTACAAAATAGTTTTATTGCCCATGGATACTTTGTAAGTATCGCCGCTCGGCCGCAGCCTTGCTGGCACGGCATTACAAGAAATCTTTGCTTTGATAAGGGACCAGAGGTCACCGCTGCAGGGGATCAAGGGCTGATTTATTAAAAAGCTAAATCTATTTGAGATGTAATTCCTCAAAAAGAGTAGTGTACTTGCGGCCATTTAGATTAGTAAGAAAGTATGCCAGTTAATGCCTGTGTTTACTCTCCCCAGGCACAAAACCCCGCTCAGTGGGCGGACACAGGTGGTTGCAGTCGGCCGAGTCGCCTCCAGCCCCACAGGTCTGTCACTTCTCCGGGACGGGTTTCCGCTCGTGTCACACCCCTGTCCTCCGAATGGAAACTACGGAAGAAAGTGCGGTATGTGCCATGATTTCACTGACATTGCTCCAACAGCAGGGAGCAGGTCAACAGGGCTTACCTCGCTCGGAGCCCAAGCGGGAGGCTCTGCCGTGGGGGCGGGTTACAAAGTTTCCCCGCAGGCACCGGGTGTTTGGCAGTGGTGGTGCTGGGGCTGCGATACAGCCTGGGGAATCTCGTACGCCCTACCTCCAGCCTCAACGCCAACGTATGCGAGAGGAAAACCTCTCTAAGAGATCGGCCGGCATCGCAGCCCTGGACAGGGTCAAAACCGGAGGCTACACGCCTCTCCCACGGGGCCTCTCCGTCGCCCGGGGCAGCCCCGCGGCTCCGAGCACTCCACGGGCAGCGGCGGCCCAGTCACCTCCAGCGGCGCGGCCGCAGGCCCG
>VXBL01005128.1:647120-701997 GCA_013400195.1 Aramus guarauna
GGGGCAGGCGGAGGCGGGCGGCGGGCCCGGCGGAACGAGCCGCCGACAGAAGTTGGTGACAACCGTGTTTCGGCCGTGCCGGCAGCCCGCGGTTTTCTTTGTGCGTTTGTCAGCACTTTGGGTGGCGTTCCTTCCTCTGTGCGGCTGGCTGGCAATTTTTCCCTTTTTTACTGCTGGAAGAGATTATTCTAAATAAGAGGAAAAGAAGAAAAGCCTCTGTAATTTTCACAAAGGTTTTTTAGAACGTACTGTCTAAATGACAGTCGAAAAACAATTTTATTTTTTTGTAAGTGGTGAGTTTCTTAGCATTCAGGTCGATGCTCTTTCTTTAGTACAGATACGTGTTCCAAAGACGTACTTGATTTCTTTGACCATATCTTTGATCATAGGTTATAATTACTACCTATGTGGACCTATGTTTGTGTGTACCTTTTGAGACTCAGAAACAAAAATTGTTTTTATTGAAGGCCGTCCAAAACAAAGATTAAAAAGGACAGAGGAAAATATGACAACCCAGCAGCCAAAGCACTCTCTCCTCTTACCTTCGATCCAAACATTTAGGACCAAATCCTTAGCAATAAAAATTGGCAGAGTGAAGCTCACTGATTTACCTCAGCTGAAGTCCTAATTCCAGTGCATGACGTACTTAGAATATGTAAAAGATATTCCAGAGACACAAAAAAGCATGGTCTTGCATTTCAAGAAAAATCAAACTAAGCTAGACTAAACCAAAATAAATTCCTGTTTTGTACTACAGTAATTATCTGTAGTGATTGCAAATTCTTTGTTTCCCTTGCACACAGGCATGTTTTTAACCAGAAGCTGTATGTGATGCTTTAAAACAAAAAGAAGTGATTTCTTGTTTGATTTTTTTTTTTTTTTTCTTTTTTGGCGATACATGTGCAGTTATTTCACTCTAGGATATGTGAACAAATCTTTACGAAATGAAATGCTTTATTATTGCATATTCTGTAAAGGCTTTTAGTGATATCACAATTTCAAGTGGTTTTAAAATGAGAAGTTTAATAGTCACATTTTTAAAGTTTTATTTTTGTCGTGTTTACTTGCCTGGTCAAAATTATCCAGTGCAGCATAGTGATCAGGCAGCATTTCAGGTAGTGCCTTATCAGGTATTTTAATAGGAGGCTTCCCAAATCCCCCCTGGAATGAGATGTTCTTTAGGAGAAGGGGCAGGTTCCCCACACTCAAAACCAATCGCCCTGCTGACTTCCTTCCCTGGGTTTCTTCAGTTATTTCTCTAATGTGTCAAGCCACNTGATTTGAAATATGAAACATTTTATTGATACAAGAAAAACCCAGACATAAGGAAGCAGTTTGATATTGCACAATATTTGAAAAAAATCGTGTGCATCTGTTTAGCACAATATACTGCATAATGACAGCAATCTTCCCTGTTTGTATCTATTCATCTGATTATACAGCGTAACAATTCTTTTCGCTACACATTTATTTACTAAAGGATTTTTTTAAATGGATAATAAATTAGTAAATCAGATATCATATGCTTGGGAAAATACGTTAGTTGACTCCCTACACACAAGATAGTTGCAATTCATATTTTATGTGATCATATTTTATATGATACTTGCATATACAGATGAAGTTCCGTGCTTCCCTTGTGGTGAAGACAAAGGAAGTTTTAAATCACTATTTAGTACTCTTTCATCTAGGCACATGTTATTTTGAAAAGCTTCAGTTTTTAACACTGCAATGCAGCACTGATGTAATGAAGAGCTTTGACTTACTTGAAGTATAACCCAGTGGCCTTCTTTTGATGCTTTTTCCATAGCTATTTCTGCTACAGCTTCCTGTCCTTGACCCAACGATACATTGTGAAGTTCTCCTGAGTCAATGGTAAATTCAAACTTGTTCCCTAAACAGAACAATATACTGTACTACTTTGAGCCAAATAATGAAGTGTTCAAACAAGCATGTGTTCTACACACAGTGTTTAAATGGCACCACATCGCATGAGTCACTAAAGTAAAAAAACAGCCCTCAAAAATATAGTTTCAATAAATCAGCTGAGCTGGGATATTGTATTGCTTTCTGGCTAGGTATTCTATATTAGCAAAATACTGCTGTGTCTGAAAAGCAACCCAGAAGTGGAACAATTGATTCCTGCTAATGGATTCCCTCCCTATTGCCTATATAAATATTTCAGCACGCACAGAAGTGGATATGTTAGAAACGCATCTAAAGAAAAAAATAAGGAATGAAATTAATGGCTCACCAAAGGTAACATTACACATAGGCAATACAATACAAGGGGCTAAACAGAAGCCCTGCACTGGCACTAGGAGGTAGTTTGGTCAGAGGAGGGTTAGCAAGTTTCCAGCATACCTAGGCAGCAGGGTCAGATCTATTGCTCAAGTATACTTATGCAAGGTTGGTGACTTGTGCTAGTAAAATGCAGAAGAGCAGACAGCTACCTCTTATTTCCGAAAGCAGCCAGCATTTGCCCAGGCAGCTGTCTGAGTCAAGCACTGTAACTTTCATCAGATAGTATGTGTTCCAGATGTAATGCCGTCTGTGCACTAACATGTGACAGCGCTCGGCAGTAATGGAAAGGCTTCATTTATTTCTCTGGTCTTAGAGAGTTAGTATTGCTAACTAATTTGCTAGACATTTCTTTTGTTTCATGGTAACTGCTGTGTTTTCTTATGATTGTTAGTAATAGGGTCTAGTCCAGACTAATCTAATGGTTCAGAATCGATAAGGGACCAGTCCAGGAAATAAACACTACTGGGGAACAGCATTACCTTCTTTGAAAGTTTTTGTGAACACTAGACACATTTTGTTCCAAGTTACATTTGGGCAAAGTTCCCATAAATTAAGAATTGCAGTTGACAGAGCCTCGGGGAAAACAACAGTTTAAGGTGTAAGACCTGTCTATGGGGCATAATACTTTACCATGACTTCTATTTGGTCGAGATCCAAGTACAACATACCTTAGGGTCGCTCACAGTGCAAAATCTGTCCTTCAAAGGGCTGAGGCTAGTAATGCAAACTGACAGCACAAGTCATCCCGGCCGCTCTGCTGTCTCACATCATTATTGGGTTCAGGAGACAACTTTTTGCTTTTCATTCTTTTAGAAATTTCTCTTTTCTGGACATTCCAACTCCATTGCTTCTGCTTGTCCTTTCCAGGAACCTTCGATATCTCTGTTCAGGTAACAAAATTTATTCATCGTTGTCCACACTGGAAAAAATACTATGTGGAGCCAGTATATTTGAGCACAAGCATATGGATTTCGAAAATCAACGTAACTTAAGTTTTTGATTTAAAAAAATAGTGTGTAGGATCATTATTATAGACACACTGTACCCTGATTTCTCTTCCAGCACAGTTAGAGAGAAAATCAAGTAACTGTTGAAACAATGGTCAATGTAAATTCTGAGTTCACAAAGCATCAGTTTCTTTTTTCATAACTAAAAGCTTTAGGGCAGAATAGCTGTGAAATTAATAGAAAAGATTTGTAATACTTATCAGTGCTTATTTTCACAAAAGGTTTGGATTTTATTTGTGCCAAATTCCCCATTTAAAACATTTTTAAACCTTTTAAAACCATGCAATGCAGACTCTGAGTATTATAAGCTGAAATCATACACGTATAGAAACATTCCTTATAGTACATGAATCCATTCACAGATGGTGATGCAGACCAGCTAAACCTTCACCAAAACATGGACAAAATCTTAAACAAAAGGCTTTTCTGAAATGTCTGCCTTCACAAATTAAATGTGGACTTTTGCATGTAAACCTTTTAGTGTGGACTTTTGCAGGTAAGCCTTTTAGTATGTCAACAAGGCTAGAAACACTGAATTGTGCTGAGAAAGAGTATTAATACAATGTTCCAAGGTGAATTTAACTCTGATTTCTCTAGAACAGTTTCTGTTAAGAAATTGCAACATCAAAGACACATGGTCAAATACTTAAAATTTTAGAAGTCTGTAAGAACCAGATCTAAATTTTCCACTGTTGTAAAAAACAAAAAGGGAGCTCCACACCATTATTTATCACGTTGTACAGGGATGTGCTGTGTTCTGCTACGTGGTATTTAATCCAGAAGTGCATGCAGCTATGTATTCGTAGCGAGCACTGAGTTATAAGCCATCAGAGCAGCAAAAGACAGGACAGAAATAAACTGTTGGCTGCAATTGCCCCTTTGAAAAAAGAACAGGAATTTTGAGAGGGGAGGGAAGGAGTTTCCTTGTCCCCAGTGGAGTTTATTATTCTCTGGAAACAGGTAAACCAACCCTGGCTCGTGAAGATACTTTAGAATAGGAAATGTTTTGCCTTTGAAATGTACCAGATTACATGTCATTTTAAATAGTGTTCATGGCGAAGATACCCCTGGGACCACCTTACAAGAGCTTTATTTCTTGCCTGCAAATTAGTCAGTTCAAAACACTTCCTCTCATCTCTGCCTTCAGCTCTTAATACCACACACGCCATTTGTAAAATAGGGGATAAGAATGAAAAGAGCCTGAATACAAAAGTACAATTAAAAAAATAAAACAAAAGACTGTAAAGGCAAGAACAAGACAGGTTTCAGCCGACAAGGAAAAGAATGAAATTTTGGTGCATTTTTGGAGGCATTTCAATAAACCCTCTTTTTTCCATTCCAGCAGGGGCTCATTGAAACAGCTATGTTTTCCAAGTGGCAGACAGACAATAGCATCTAAATTATTTTTAAGAAAGCACTCATAGCACTAAGCACCCACTACTACTAAATCCGTCTTAGAGGAGAAGGGTGGAGGAAGAAGAAAGGTCAACAAATGTATCAAGTTCTTTGTGTAATGCCTCACTGACATTTTCCAACTGCCTCAGCTGGCTTTTATTTTTTTATTTTTTTTTAGAATCCTGGTAAAATGCAGTAAAGGATTTAAGGTTATCGTCTGTCTCTCTCAAACTTCTGACATCTCTTTATAACAAGAAAGAGTCACAGCCAGCTGTAACAGGAGGGCAACACAATGAATCCTGGTAAGACAGGGAAGGGGGGAGGTTCAACTTTGCTGCCCCTTTGCCCCTATTTCTTCCTCACAGAACAGAAGTGCCATCTGTTCCTAGCCCTAACATGCATGCATTTGATTTCCATTCAGGAATAACTAACACAGGAAAAAGATTATCAAGCGATCTAAACCACTATCAGCATTAGCAAGTCTTCCCAACCCAGTGTTTTGTTTGCACCTCCAAAGATCTGCAGATGAAATGGATATGGGCAAGTGCCTTAATTGCCTAGAATTATTTTGTTCACTGGTAGAGGACCATATGGTCAAGGTGTGAAACATGACCAGACTAAGGATATTTAGGTGCGTGGGTCTGAAAGAGATTTAGGAAAATTGAACAAGAGAATGGATGTTTAGAGTCTCCAACCTGAATTCAGTACACCAATCCCTATTACTTGGTGCTGTAATACATCATCATAATTATGCACAATCTGTCCAGCAAACTCAGTTTAAGATCCGAAAAAAACAATGAGAGCATCTTTTCTTCCTAACTGGCTGCAGGTGCTGAAGACACCGTGGATCCCTCAGTTATGCCCGGTGCCTTATTCTTGAACGTAACAGGGTGCAGCAGCAGATGTCAGCGAAGGAAAGGCACCTACAGCGTGCGGTTTGCAAAGCAGGGTAACGATTAAACAATAGGGGCAGTGGGATTTCTCTGTCCTAGCCCTTCAGGCATTTCAATGCTCTTTTCTCTTGCTGTCTAATCCTGATCATTTTAGAAATCTCTCTTTTCTTCATCTTCTCCCTCTTTCTGCTGCTGCTATGTGCCCACCTTGTTACTTAAAGCACTTCTTTGGCCAGGAATTGGCCATGTTGCCAGATGCCAGCTTTCTTCCCGAGGACCGGGGAAGGACCTCAAGCCTGGGAGAAGCCTGGCCAGAACTGTTACAATGTAAATGAACTCGTAAAACGGTTCAAGAGGGCAAAGTCAAGAAAATGGCTAGCAAGTAGCTTGTGCTTTAGACTAGCTTATTTTGCGTGAGTCAGATATTGCTTAAGCTGTGCCTGAAATCTGAAGCTGATCTGTCTGGCAAACCTACTGATGTCTACATTGTCAAAATACATGAGACAACATTTCATTTCTCCAAATTTCCATTAATTTCATTGCCTTATTTTCTTTCTTTTCTTCCTACACCAGGATGACATTTTTGAAGCATACTTCTAAGAGCATAATTTGATCAAATGATCCAAGGGAACTCCCTATAGACATCCATGATTTAATGCTAGATCTGTTCTAAAGGTTGGCATGCCTGACAATGGCAATTGGTTTAACCCCCAGTTAATTTTTAGACAATAAATGTAATGTGCTTTTTTTTGAGTCAGGACTGTATTCTGTTTACACAGCTCAATCAGAAACGTATCAAATAAGGATGGGATCCAGCCACGCGTGATGGTGAGCATTGTGAGCATCCATCCCAACCTGGACCACAGCAGAAGGTGCTCGGCACTTTGCTGGAGTCAGCCATTGTGCATGCCCTTGTGCGAAATGCTTGTAGGTGACTTCCAGATGACCTTGGGGAGACTGGGCAGGAATTCAGTGGTTGGCTGATGGTTCAGTACAGTAGATACTCTGTACTCTGAAAACAAGTAGGGTCAGCAGCTGAATCTGAATTTCTTTGTCTTCCCTTTCCCTTCTCCATTTGGGATTTCACTTCCTGGCTCACAGCACACGCACTGGAAGCCAAAGAAGCCTCTTTTATTAGGTTAGTATTTTCATCCTAGTCCTGACTCACATCCGTGCAGGCTTTGGGCTCCTCTGCTCTGTACCCACTTATCACTCTTTTCAAAGGGAAGAAGGAAACTCTTGGTATGGGTGCAAAACTTAGAATCTGTGCCGAATAAGAGCAAGAACACAGCTGCACAAGACTCAGCATACTTCTCACAGACAAAATGCAGTGAAGGAAAGGATGGCACTTTAGGCTAAATCAGAGATCATTATACAATACTCTCTTCATTCAGCTCGTTCTACGAGGAATATGTACGTGTGGCAGCAGCACTTGGGACATGAAGAGCTACTTTGAAAGTAGCTGTGATTCCTGGTGTTTGAGATGAGGATGGATAGGGGAGAGTGAGAAAATCGGCTGTGCCTGCAGGGGTGCCCCCAGCCACAGCAATGTCTGTGAAATCACGCTTTTCTGTCCTTAACGAGAAAGCAGCCTGGACTGGCTGAGAGCAAACTCAGTTTGTAGGAAGTGTTTCAGATTGACATTCGTTGCCCGAGAAGGAAGTTTCCAGAGGCCCAGCAGAGCCAGTTTAGCAGCACAAGCAGCTCAGGCTATAGCAAGGAGACCCGAGCAGAAGTACACAAACCTGTCCTACTGTGGTGAAGCAGGAAGACGTGTAAGCAAGGCCTGAAATTCATTAGGCAAAGGACTGTTCTGTGGGCTGCATGGCCACACGTACAGGTACACACACACAGAGTCATAAATGGGAGCTCGTGCAGGGTTCATACTGTATCGGGAGAGCTAAGTGGGCTGTGAAAGTAAGCTTTCCTCTTTCCAACAGACTGTTGTAAATGATAGTTGAGGGTGTAACGCAGGTGATCTGGTTCTTTACACTCAGCCTCACGTTGTCAGAGGGTTTTGCTCACTGCATTGCCCTGTGAAGTACAACAGTAAAAGCCTGTGACAGGAAGGAAAGAAAGGTGTAAGCCAGTGGTAGCACTAGATTATAACAGCAGCACGCAAACACACTGACCTCTTCCTGAGTGGTAACCTTGAGTGAGAGCTAATTCACTGCATTGATTTTATTCAGCTTGTCCACGGGAAAATAGAGCATGGCAGCATTAACTGCAACTGGCCAAAACTGCCTGCAAGCCTCAGTGATCTTTATGGTGTTTATTTCAGCTTCCGGGTCCTTAAAGAAACTGGCAATGTGAAGATGTGCTGTTACACTCAAAGTCTTCTTATTGGCAAAAGGGTGTTGGCACAAAAGGCACTATATATACAGATCTTAGAATTTATCATTAGTCCAATTAATGTTTTAAACAGTCTAATAGTTGAAATTACTTAACAGACACAGGAAGGCCTCATTAAAAATAGAGCTTAAATTGCTACACAAAAATTTGCCTATTCTCTAGTGTTGTGCTTACTCCTCCAGTGCTCCTTTGGGTCTCAAGATTGACACTTTGGTATTTCTGAAAAGGAATGGGGGAGTATTACGATGAGTCATCACCAGGAGGAGTGTGACATTCATGGGAGGGGGATGTCTTTCTCCTCAGTCTGGTGTCTGCTTGGATTTAATTTTATATGTTTTCTTAACACTATCAGCTTACTGTGATTAAATGACTGATTTGTATCATCTGTGTCTGCACTCTTCCCTGCGACTTATTCCAGAGCTACAGGCAGTTCACTCCACAATGAATAACCATTCATTATTACTGTAAACTAGAGTTAAACTAAACCAAATCTAGCCAAGAGTACCTCACAGCTGGAGGTACACGTTGCTATCACAGCTAAAACGAGTTAAAATCTACTTAGGCCCAGACAAACTCAGAGAATTGCTGAGACCCTGCTCTGTCATGTCAATACAAACCTTGTTGCTTTTTACTAATAATGGCAAACTCAAATTTACTGGGCTATAAAGTCTGTGAGTTGCAGAGGTCAGCAAGGATTTGCAAACCCTTCTATGACTCCTATGACCAAGCAGCAGCTCTTGGAAGCGTTCATACTTCCTATCTTCTCTTGAATCAGGATAATCCATGCAGGTCCGATTGACCTGTAGTTCTTCATTGCCATCAGGAGACCAGCTAACAAAAAGTGTTTGATTTTCATTGCAAATATAATTTGCACCATCAGCAGAAATACTGTGATTATTAAAATGAGAGCTATAGGTTGTGGAGCTAAGTTAAAATTTCCTGTAGCTGGAGGAGATCATAGTGTAGCCTATAAGGGTATAGGATAATTAAGAGCACATGCTTGGATCTAAGATACATCTCACACACACACACGATCAGGCAGGTTTTACACATGAGGTAATTCACAACAATTTCTGGAATTGGGTCTGTACACAAACACAACTAGATCCCCTATGTATGATTAAAGATTGATTAGAAACAGCAGGAGAAATGTCATAGTCACATCTGGTTAACTTCAGAGCTAAGCAATCATCTGAAGACTGGGAACTAATATCTTCACATATCTATTGCATATTGCAATGCTATTTGCTGGCATTCTTCTGAAAAGACTCACTGGAATATTCCATTTTCTTTGGCAGTCCGTGTTCACAGATGCACATCTTTAATATCAGAAACAGTTGTTATATATTTCCAAAATTATCTGATGAGCTTCTTGGTAATGAAAAGAACTGTTCCATCAAGTTGATGCATGTCTACATATCTTACATGTATGCAGTGTTTCTACCATGTGCTGAAGTCAAGTTGTTTTAAAATACCTCCAATACAATAGTACACAAATGGTGCATTTATTCAAAAAATATGATTTTCCATGGAACAAAAATGTATAACTTGTTGATCCACCTTTGTTTCTATGTTTTATAAGCACTCAAAGTTTCAACCATACTTGTAAACATAAGTATATTTTAACGTTACAAGTATAGCTATTGATATTTGGTGATCTGTTAAGCACAGTCACTCTCAATGAGAGGACGTACAGTCCTCCTCATCTGGAGAAACCCGACCTTGAGAGTGCCACAGCCTCCCAGGGCCCCTCCTCCAGTATTTCACCACCCTCAGGGTAAACAATTTTTCCTAATCCCTGGTCAGAATATCCCATGCTTGGACTTCTGCCGATTGCCTCTTCCCTGCCTTTGTACACCTCTGAGGAAAACCTGGCTCTGTCTTCTCTGTAGCCTCTTATGGAGTATTTTTAGACAGGAGTAAACCCCCCCCTGCCCTCTTGGCCTTTTCAAGGCTGAAGAATCGCAGCTCCCGCAGCCTTTCCTCACGTGCTACTTGCTCCAGCCTCCGCTGGATTAGCACCAGTAGGTTAACATCTGTCTTGCACTGTAGGAGCTAGAGTAATTAAATTCATACCTTTCATTTATAACATCTATTTTTGTTCATGTACTTACTGATAGTGTAACACTTTTAACTTGTTCTACATCTGTACCTTCGTCTCGAGTTTTATCCTGTTCAGTTTAGTTGGATGGGCCCCTACCTCAGCTTTCAATTTTCCTCCTCTGCAGTCCAAATCTCTACTTGCACTGCCGGTTCTTCAGTTACCTCTCTTGCCACTAACCAGACAGCCCATGTTTCAGCTCATTATATGGCTTTCAAGATTAAAATTTGGACTCTTTTTTTTTTTAATTTTGCAAAATCTTGCTCTGGTTCCTGGATACATCTGCAGGAAGCTGGAACCCAAGGGTATGGTCTCCTCTGAAGAGCTGAATAACACACTGGCCTTGGACCAACAAATTTTGCTAAGGAGAATACTTCTAAAGAAGATCCAGAACTTGAAAACTAGGAGAGCAGCAGAGTTCTGCTGAATTTGCCTCTGCAAAATTCCTGACAGCATTTGGCTCTGCAATATTCCAGCATGGAGTGCTCCTGCGTTTCCTCTGCAGTCAAGGAGAACAGAGAATACTCAGGACTTAGCAGAAAGTATTCTGCCTTTTGAAGGATCAAGCTCTTGAAGAACCCCCACCGTTAGGAATATGACCTCTTCAAGTACTTAAAATTATTTCATTAGCATTATAAACATTAGAAAGAACACAGTTGACAAATCATTCCAGTAAAAATAATGGAGCTGAAATTGCAGGTCTCAGAATTTTCTACAAAAGCTAGTGTTTCTGAAATTTGTTTTTTAATTGTTTTAAAAGGCTGTATAAAGAAGGGAAGCAAGCAAGCTATCAGGCAGTGGTTTGTTTTTTGGTTTTTCCCCCCCTCAGTGGTTTTTGTGGACTAAGAATAGAGGGAACACATAGCGAGCATCTTGCTATTAAATTTGCCTGTGACAAATAGTGCAGCTGCATGTAGTGTGCAAGAACATCTGTAGAATCATGACACATGCAGAATCCCCCACACTAAGAGCGTGACATTATACTGAAAACAATTCAATTGTAAAAGCAATATAAATCCATTTTATATAATCCTTCTCCACCTTCTCCTCCCCCTTCTCTTCTGAATTATGTTAACTAAAGGATTCTGTCACTCCTTCGTGGCATCAGTAAAAATCACAATATAAAAGTGACTAAGCATTTCAGAATTGTCCCCTTCTTTCATTAACAGTTAGAATGCAAGTATGTCTTTCCTGAAAAAAACCCAACGGTTAAGAAAGAATAACCAGCAGCAGAAATGCACTAGACACCAGAGCTTACTCCAAGTGGAACTTGACACAGTTTGCAGATGCAATTTAACTCTTCAGAAATCAAGGGGTGATTTTCTGTGTCTCTGTATCTTGTGCGGTCGTTCAGTTCAAAGTGAGCAGTAGGATTGCTACCAGTCTTTACTTGACCCATGTAAATGACTGCATGAAGTACAGTGATACAGAAAAAATATGTCTAAAATGTATAGATTTGTAAAGTAAGGGGAATCTCCCCACTTGGGATTTTGTGAGTTCTCACAGCTTACCATTCAAATGCAGCTACTGTGGAATTCGGTAAAAGTTCCTTTAAGCTCCACGCTGTCACAAAGAAGGATTTTTTCAAAATCCTCAAACACTTTTATTTTCCCCAAAGTTATTTTAACAAAATGTACACTTCCTCCTTCTAGATATTCTACTGCTTTCTGAAAATACTTTCTTTGCAATCTTTAGATTTATTATGGTAAGAAACTTTATAATGGCAATGCAAATACTGATTTTGGTGTCAGCCTGAGGTTGGCTAAAGACTATGTGGTAATAATGCCATGACAAGGCAAATGCATGCATGGTGTTAATGCCTGGATCATCATTAACATGTTTCTTTGGAAACATCTTACCTTCAGTCGTTAGGACAGCTCAGGCATGATAACTACATGAAGCTCCGAGAACATTTACACATCCTTTATGCATACTGTAGGGCAAGACTGAAGCTGGAAGAGTCAGCTAGCTGGGTCATAATTTTCAACTCTATGCCCATTAAATTCCTGCAACCTAACTGCAAAACCACAACCCTTGAGAGATAATTCCTTAATGATTTTACTGATGGCGTATATTTTGAGTTTACTGACTTGCTGATACTATTTGGTCAAGTCCTTTGAACTCGGCTTCATTCGCCACCTGGACAAAGCCTTGTTTTCCTATTTCAGAGAGACGTACTGTGCGTAAATAAGAAGGTTTATAAAGCGCTCTGGTGATGGAAAAGATATGCAAGTACAGCTGATACCACCTGACAACATTTGCTTACTATTAAGGGTATATTTATCTCTTAATTAAATTAGATATGATTCCTCATTTAATAATGCAGTGATTTTTAACATCCACTTCCCGGTTTGCATGTTCAGTAACTGCTTGCACAAGATACCTAATCATGTGCAGCACCACAGCAGAAAGGAATGTCATACGCCCTGCAAAGCAGTTACAGAGTTGGAAAATGCTTTTATTAACATTTCAGTATCCCTGACTTTCACGTGGCCAGATGTTGCTGCCATCAACTGTGGCCACGCCAAGCTGGAAATGAGCAGTTGGGTGATGGATCCTGCTTGCCCGAGTTTCACCACACTGAACCTTGCACTGCTGGTGCTCGTGGTTCACCTGGTCCAGCAGATGCAAACTGCTGAAGGTCGTCCTGCGCTCCAGTTAATAATGCAAATAGTGATATGATTTTTAACAAGTTAGCACTATAAGGAGTTGTGGAAAAAAGTACCAGGGAAAGATACATTTCTATGGTATGTAAAAAGAAATACCTTAACTCCCCTCTTGCAGCTTTTACTTTAAATAAAGAGGTTTATGGTGATTTAAAAAGTTTTGTTTTATTTTTCTTGTGGTGAAGACAGTGATTCTTTGAGAGTAGACACATACACATGGACACATTCACCATGGATAAGTGATTTGAAAAATACAGATTATGAACTAAATACAATTCTAAAAATAACATATTTGTTTTAGACCCAAAGGAGCCAAATTCAGCATCAAAATGATTATTATTGCAGCTGATCTAATTCCTTCAGTTGTTTGTCTTCGTTTCTATTTCTGCTGCTGTGAGACTCGTTGTTTACAGCTTCTCAGCCAGAAGAATATCCCGAAGGAAATTACTGTCAGCAGCCAAAAAGAGTATCAGTAATTCATCCTAAAGCACTGTCAACTTAATTTTAAAGTAATTTTTCTGCTTTACGAGTTCAGGCTGAAGTGGTAAGTTTGAAAAGCCATAAATCAAACCATATTAATAAAGGTAATACATATCTCTTTTTCAAATAATCTATTTTCCTAAAACTTCGTTGTAAGCATAGATTTCAGTAATTAAATCTTCAATTACTAGAAACAGGAGAAAGAAGTAAAATTGTGAACTGTATTCTGTACATCATAGGAAGGTCTAAAATGGAAAAGCTAGCTAACTGCTGCCTATTCACTGCACATCCAGGTTTATGACTGACTATTTCCTACAATTGTTTCTGGCAGGAGCCCTACACAGGCCGCGTCAGCCTCCTTCACTGACAAAAAATGTTGGGGTGCAAACCCCCAGTTGGTGGAGCTGGCTGTTGAGCAGAAATAGCAGGATGGCACCCAAAGCATCATATCTCAAAGCATTCCCAAATCCAGGTCATACCTGCAGTGCATCACGTGGGTGCGGATGCGTTGTGCCATCTGCATGTGGAGGTGCTTAAAGGCTTCACGGTGCTCTGATGACGTTGCTGTTTGGTTTGCCGTGGTTAACACTCGTGTTTCGGCATTCAGGCAGGGAAGCTGTGCGCTGCCAAAGACAACAAAAAGCCAACAAAAAGTAGCAAGTATGTCCAGGAGCTTGAACCCTAGTGAAAGCTCTACTGGATGACATGTCTGTGCAAGGCAGGTCCTCCCTGAAGGCAAGGCCCTGCAGGCAGCCGACTGAGTGCCCTTCGCCTCGCCTCACCTGCAGAGCCTGTGATGCAAAAGGCCTAGGGCCAGGAGAAGGCGTTCACTTTGCATTGCTTCACATATACCTTAGGATTTGATGGTTTCAGGCATGGGGTTTTGTTGAAATTGGTTGTAATGATGACGGTTGTTCATGAATTCAAAAGCTGAATCCAAACTGGTGTTCTGGTGGCCTCTGAAGCCTAGGAATGTTCTGCACAACTCTTGCAGATGCCTGTCATGGGTGTATTAACATCTCTGCATCCACAGTTCAGCTCTGTCTATCTACTGGCCATAAGCAGATTTAACAGATTCAAAATGGAAAGCAGATTTGCATACAAGCGTGACTTGTAGGCTAACGAATGGTATCTGGGAACACAGGTAATTCTGTTCCTAGCTGTGTTCTGACTCCAGAGTCATCTCCTGGTTGTAGTGACGTTCTTCTAGATTTATAACATAAATGAGTTTACCTTGTGTGTTCCCCTAAACACGGTGAGGACCACATGTGCACATTTGTATATCAGGCTCAGCCTACTGAGGCCGGTAAGAGGTACACTGGGCTGCCAGGTCTCCATCATGTGCAAGTGCTGTTCCAGGGCCTGCAACAGATGTGAGAGTAGCACAGACACTCACGAAATGTCCTCAGTCCGGGCTTTCCAAATGTTTCCAAACTGACCTCGCACATCCCGAGTAGCAATGAAGCTGATTCAAGTTCGTTAGGTCTAAAAGTCCCACTTAGCGAGCAGATTTGGAAGCTTTCTGTGGAGAATCAGTGAAAAATCTGGTGAAACCTACATCCCTGAGTGCAAGAACAGCAGCCTGGCAGTCAGTGTGAGTGCAGGCCCATTTCTGCTCTTTTGCACACTGGGGAAAAATGTGCAGGATTCATTGTCCCAGGACAGAGCTTATTGCCAGAGAAAGAGCGAAACCTCAGCATGCGTTCAGACTCGGCACCGCAACCGACGTTTGCTGAATAGCAGCCACTTTCTGAGTCTCTACACACTATGAAAATCCTCCTTGAATCAAATGCTCCCAGGGGAGCCAGAAATTAAAGATGCTTTTCCACCCTGGGCTGGTGCATACCACTAAGATCAATACTCAGCATAAAGAGCTTTCTGTGTGTCAATGCGGTGTGGGGGTGGCAGTCGCGGGGGGGGGACACACTCATCATAACAAGCAAAACCGACAGGCAACATGTAAGGTAACATGAGAAATTGAAGGTAGCAATAAAGAAGAGGTGGAAGGTACGGTACTGAGTGGGGCACTGTGATGGCTGAATTCGAAAGCGTTTTGCTTCTCAGCTTGAACTTTTTAATTAAGGAATTTCACAGTAATTTTGACTGAGCTTAAAGAGTAATAATTTCAGTGCTCTGGCCCACTAAATACTTCCTTGCAGTCTAACCAAGCAGCAAAGATCGGAGCCGAAGGAATTCAGTGCCTCGGCATTAACAGCACTTTCTCTCCAGCCTGCGCTGAAGGTAAGTGCCGCCCCGTGGCAACCTTCTTGGGGTCAAGTGATTTAGAGAGCGCAGGCAAGACAGGTAGCGCACCAGCCTGGGGCAGACACAATCCTGAGTAGCAGAGGCCGTAAGGAAATATTTTCTGTCGTTTACTAGAGGGGCAGGGAGGGAAGGGAGGGAAGGGAGGGCGCCCGGTAGCTGTAGGAGGGGCAGTAGGTGCAGCTAAACTAGAAGGAGGGGAAGGGCTTGGGAATATAATGAGGAGGTGGGGGAAATGACACTGGAATAAAAGGGTGAGTGAGTATATGAGATACCCACTCATCCTGGCCTCCCTCTGTTCAAAGCACTCCCTCGAAGGGTGGGTACAAGACTAGAATTGAGGGGATGGTTGTCAAAATATTTCCATAAGGAATATAGTGTAATAAATCAGAGAAAAAGGGCAGAATGGAGGCAAGGAGCAAACGGTAGGAGAATTATTTTTATTCTAAGTGAATGATTATGTCTCCTGGGTGATTACACATCAGGATGGTGGTGTGCTGGGGAGGACTATTCAGCTAGATAGAAAGGAGTGCTCAAATTGCAATCATTGAACTACAGTGCGTGCAAGGGTGTAAATAAGGTAAGAAAGGATCAATCAGACAAGTACAAATGCAGCTAGAGTCAAGGTGTCCAGGGCACGGCAATCCTCGGGAGTGAGGATAACTATCACACAGGTGTAGGAAGACAGCTTTCAGAAGAAGATACTTTGAATACTTGCAGAACGTGATCAGAGATATAGCTGATGGAGAAAATAACAGACTATTAAAAATACTTTGAACATAAATAACTTGCCAGTACTGGGTCAAATACAAGAGCGACCATTTCTTCCAAGTTGTCTGCCAAAACAGGGCCTCCAGCAAGAAATCCCTGCTATATAACCTGCACCTATAAAAATCATACCAGTATAGAGCTGGTGCAAGACAAAGGATGTAATGAGCTTAAAGTAGGAAAATGCTTTAGCAGAGATGCTACGGTTCCTGAGGCATTAAGAAAACACCTTGTGCAACATTACGAGTTCAGAAAAAAATAGTTGCCACGTTTCCTTGATAGCTCAGCAGATGTTTTTACTCTCACTAGTATTTGTAGCTGCCAACTATCTCTTTCCCTTTTTGCCTAAGGTAAATAACTTCTAAATCTGAACCAGGTTTCACTTCTATCCATTTGATCCCTGGAGCTGAGAGTTGATCAGTATATGCCAATGATGGCGATGATATATGTAAGACCAGGGGCTTTCTGTGTGGCCATGGTATTGCTAGGCACCGCCGCCACTTTTCTGTTTAGCAGTCGTATCTTCCATCCACACAGTGACTGGATCAAGACTGGAACGGGGACCTGAAATAATAAGGGTTAAATTTTAAATTCCTTGTTACAGAAGCTGGTACGTCTCAGCATTCACTGACTTTTGTAAGAATGAGGAGCATCAGTGGGAAAAACATATCATTTCTCATCACTTCACTCAAAAGTCAGGGGAAAAACAGGTGAGGATTCCTGCACTGAATCCAACAGTCCTTATTCTGCCTCCAAGAGGTTACTGGGAGCTTAGTGCTGGGGAGTTTCTGAACTCATCTTTCCTCCATATGGAGCAAGGCCAGCAATTACTATGGGAACCTCTGCCAGTTGTGCTTTCAGATGTTTAAAATTACAGTTATATTGCTTTATTTACATGCTTGTATTTTATTTCCAGGTGTTTTATAAGAAGGTTACATCACAGTACCTTTTCTTCTGTGTGGTGATGGGACTGTTCTAACACTCCTGTCTTCTGCTGCCCAGGTACCCTCGGCTGAAGCAATCCTTTGGCACCGTGGAGAGTCACACAGTGCTGATCAGCTCATGTGCAGCCTGTTGCAGCCACTAGTAAATGGGAATACAGCAAGGAAAAGAGAATACTAAAGCTTTGGTATTGTGGTTTCATGTCCCCGACAGTCAGTGTAGTAAGTTGGAACAAACTGCAAAGCCTCTATTTTCCGTAGCAGCCTGGCATTCAGAGAGACCCAGGTATGGAGACGGTCAGTGCCACTAGATGCCATTCCCCCCCTTCCCCAGACCAGCTTTCTGGCCAAAGTTAATGATTCATAAAATTCTGCACTGATTTCACTGTGAGCTTCCACATTTGCATAAGTAAAAGCTTCTGCAGCTTCTGCAGGGAGATTCTTAGTGAAATTGCAGTACAAAACATTGGTATTATGTAATTATAGTAGTTCATCGTAACTTAAATGAAATTGTTACTTTAAACTTGCTCTAAGTGGCTCACAATGGAACTTTTGTATGACACACCTACAAAACAAATGAGTTAATCACAATATGTGTCATTTTAAATTTTTCTCTTTCATTTTTCTTTCAGTCATTCTCTCTTTGTAATTAGCATGAAGAGTATCCTTCAGTCAAAACTAGCCACCTGGAAAGTTTCAGCTTGTAATATGCAGCTTTTTTTGTGAATTATGAATGTGCGAAAAAGAGACCTTTCTCCCCACACCCCCTTCCTTGCATAATTCAAATATGAATGAATGAATTTTATTCAGGCTTGCCAAAAAAATCATATTTCAGCTGATAACAAGCACAAAAAATTTCAGATGAAAGGGATTTTTTTAAAAAAAAAGAATATTACGAGCATGGGAGAACAGCAGGTTAAGACGGAAGTCTCAGTGCAGCCTTAACTATAACAATTGCTAGCAAGCAAATACTATATCCAAGCTCTAAATCTTGCTTTGTGCTGCCCTGGTGCACAGTAGTGGGGAGAGAATAGAATAATACAAGCCGGTCCCCTTATGCAAACAGCAGGGCATAGCACTCAACAGAACACAAGAAGAAGGTGAGCCTGCCTACTGTTCTGGCTTGCTAACCATATTCCCAAGGTCTGTGGGTTAGTTGTCACCGCTAGCTCCAGCCAGCTAGCAAATGTACTTCAAACACTAGCAAGGGGCACATTTTGGTCCTTTCTAGAAGAACACTTTACCAATTCATTGCCTCCAAATACACTGTTCTGTTAAATAAAGTATTTGAAGGAAGTTCATATAAGCAACGTGGTAGTTTAACAGGTCAAAAAGGGAATGGAACAGCTGCTAGATTTTTTCTGATTAACCGTGTATTTTAAAAAATACAGAGCTGTGAAGCAAGTATCGTATGCAAGCCCTCACTTTTACCTTATTGCTTTTCAAGCAAAGCAGGCAGAGATTTCGGTTCACGCCAGCACCACTTTGGAAATGAACTATCACAGGAAGGAAAGGTTGTGATCTGGAGCACATTTCTGCATTGCATTTTCTCTTGTTCCTAATACTGCTCTGCTGATAAGCCCAGCTCTCCTTTTCTGCCTGGAAAATAGGATTAAAGAAACATTCATTACTCATGGTTTATCAAAAAACTGCCCACTACTGTGGCTAAACAGTACTGAGTACTTCAGCATTACCTTATGGATTCACATCAATTAGAGGATCGACAGAAAGGATTGTCATGTGGCAAGCCTGGACATAAAAAAATCCCCTTTTCTTCTGACACGAGTGGACTGTTGCAAGTTGAGTTTGGCAGTAAGCGACCAAAATTGAGTTGTCAGCATCCTCTTGGACAGTGGAAAAAGTTGTTGCTTTCTTGTGCAGATGCAAGAGTTTCTGTGGGAAAACAGAACATAATCACGGTTCTGAATGTCTCTGTGGATTGGTAATGTCTCTAATACATAGATCACTTGTGCAAATTCAGTCCCAGCTGGATGGGAAATTATTGAAAATGGTTGTTGTTTGATTGATATAAAATGAGTTGTCAGCTTGATTCAATGCCTCCAGGGCAGATGTCCACAGCATAATTGGCACCTGTCAGAAGCAAAGAATTCCTTGGTACAGAGTAACAACTGCTCACGCAACCACCCAAAATAGTCCTTGCGTGCCAGGGCTCAGAGACGGCAGCAAGAAGAAACAGTTTCTGCTTTTGGGGCAGGATCTTTTATGCCGTAAAGCCAGTAAGACATTTGACATGACGCTTGGTGCAAGCCTTTCCCTGGGATCCTGGCTAGACACGACCAGCTATCCTGCTGTTTGGTCAACACTTTCCCTGAGAATTAGAGAAAACAGATATGTTTGGTTATTTGTTGTTACTATCACGGTAAAGGTATGTTTATAAAGCACAGTTAATAAAGAATGTTTTACATATTTGTTTATTATAAGAAATGTTGTAAACAACTTTAGTTTCCTAGTTCCTGAGCAGTTCTCCTCAGAGCAATAACTTTTAACCATGCAATTAGGGAAATAAGAGAGTGTCTTCTCAGCAAAAAGCAAGGCAAAGAAACAGCCGGGACTGCCAGTACAGCAGTGTCAGTGTTACACTCTTTGCTAACGCTAAACAGCGACCTATTGTTTACCACAGGCTGGATTAAAATGGATGTTTTCCTAGAAGTCACCAAATAGCTGTCATACGGTTATTGCTGCCTTTGACCGAGTGTGGTACAGCTAACAACAGGAATGAACTCCATTTCTAATCACCAATCTGTCGAACTGGCCACCTTCTTCATGGAGCTGGTGCTTTGGGAGGTACCAGCTGAAGGGCTTTCCATTAAAATTCATTTTACTGTCTTCATCGAGTGCATGGCTCAACTTTCCTTCTTTCCTTTCATCTCTGTTTCCTCCTTTAGATTATTTTTCATTATGCCTCCCCCCCCAACATCCAGACGCTTTGCCTTTCATCTCTATATGTATGCTATTCCAGCACTTGTCAGCCCCAGCAGGAGGGACATGGTAGAACCAAACAATATGATACGTTAGGTGGAAGAAAATATTATTATCAGACGCCTTAGAACGATCATTTATTGTCACACTTTAAAGAAGTCTGCTATGTTATTTATTTTATTATTCTGTGTTAGGTACGTGGTTTAATTTTACAGGCATTATTAATCACTAAAATATATTACACTTTCAGGCAGGATGTTAACATTTTAAATGCATTCATCTTGTTTCTTTAAACAGAAACAATGGGCCTTCTGCACTGCCTTCCCTCCCCTCTAGTCAATAAATCCTTTCTATTGATTCAGGAAATAACTCTAAGCACTGTTTTATATTTTAAGTTCCACTAGCCACACTCAGCCATATAATTTTGCTTAATAACAAATGGATCTTCTATTTTTACTGGTTACTACGTGTTTGGTTATCAAACTCAGCTTGAAAGTGCTGGGTAGAAGAGCACAAAACCTATAATGGCAGTGAGGCACCACAAGAGATTTCCTAAATGAACGTTACAATAAGATAAATATCTGTAAAAAGTGTATGTGTGTGTGTAAAAAGCAGCCTCCTCAGTAGATGAATGATAAATGAAAAAATCCATCAGTGAGTATGGATTCCCTGGAACCAGCCTGGATCAACAGACAATATGGATTTTTGATAATTCATGGCTTTGCCGTTATTTATTCTCTCCTGAAATACCCATTGCAAACCTCAGAGAGATAATTAGAGAATTATCATATTGCTTAACTAAGTAGTGCAAATTGTATTATATTCTATGTATCCCAACCCAGGGCAGTATCATTAGCATTGTTTAATTGTTACAAATATAGTCATCGCATTTTAATAAATTGCCTTCATTGTCAATATCACCAATTGACTATTTCTCTTCTCATAATGTTCCTGGATAGGTTAGTTACCAGGTAATCTTACAGTTAATATATACCACAGTGAGGCAAAATGTAAGAAAATGCAAAGGTCAAAAACATGTTTCTATTATGAAAAAAATGAATGATAATGACATAATTTTTTCAGCTCATCAGGTTCTTTGCTAAGTGCCTCTGTTATTGCCAGATCAGTAGTGTATAACAAAGAAGTGCTTTCTGTAGGCTGCTTCATTAGCCTGCCCTGTAGGACCTCACCTCAGACCTTTCACTAATCTGTTGGCCAGCTCAATAGCCTTGTTAGTTCTATTCACTTCTTCCTGGCAGCGGATTTTCTCAGCTGTAGCTCTCTCAAAGGCAGTGGTTAAGGCAGCCAGGATTGTGTCTAGTTCCTTCAAATAAAAACAGTAAGAAACAACTTTGGACATTGTAAGAACACATAAAAATATTTCTGCTGTCCCATTTTGTATTTCTGAAAGTTAAATGAGACAGTGCAAGAAAGATGCAAACATTAACCGTGCTCAGAATTTTGTCTAGGTCGTGCTCCAAAGGTGGATTCGGGAAAAGCTGGGGAAAAATGTGGCTGATCGTCTGATTTCCCCCACTTGTTCAGAACTGCCTTCAAAATGAAATTCCAAACTTGATCTTACATCAGTAAAAAAAGGAATGTCACCTTATCCCCGAGAATTCTGAAATGAAGTGAAATATAATATATTTCTTATCACAGCTGTATATACTCTATAGGAGACCAAAAATGCTGCAAAGATTGCTGTTTGGAAGCTGAAGAGAACAGAAAGGTTTTAAGATAATAGATAAAATAGTTGAAAATGCACGAGCCAGTGTCCTTTGCTGACTTTCAGTCAGACTATGCTTCCCAGCGCACAGACTGTTTCTGAAAATACAGCCTGAAATCCCCAGCCACCTTAGCTTTGGGAGCAAGCAGCTCAGTGTCAGGTCCATCAAAGCATTTAAGCACACAAACAGTCCCACTGGGTCAAAGCCTTAGTTATTCCCAGAGGGAGGAGCGGAAGGTAATTCAGCATGGATGACTGAGCACGAGGACGAGGCAAGAGCGACATGCAACTCAGGAGAGTCACAGGCAAAGCGCCCAAATGACTCTTGAGTGCCGAAGACGAACTGGCTGGGGGAGCTGATACAGGCAAGACCAGGAGGGTGCGGTAAGAGCCCAGGGCCGTGGGGGACTCGAGAAGAAGTGTCCTTGGCTGCATGTGGGCAGAGCAAGCAGCTGGAGCCTGGGCTGTCCGGGCAGCCAGCGAAACGTAGGTGAAAGAGGCACAATCCCTCCAGCAGCAAACTCGGCTCAGCAAATAGTTGTCCATGCAGCTTTCCCCAGGGAAAGTCAGAGCTGAGCACGGCTCTCGGGAGAGGGCTGTGTTTTATCCCAGCTCTGCTGCTGCCGAGCTCTGTGCACCTTTGGGACATCCAGGGGACGTTGCTGGGAATCTCCCCGGGGTGATGCTGAATGAGCGCCTCAAAGCACCCTATGGCTTCCTGCCTCCAGGACAGCATGAAGCAGTACCTCTGTGCGTCACAGGACGTAAAAAGGAACTGGCTGGTGGGACAGATAGATGTTTTATTGGGAAGGTTTGGAAAAATAGAGTAAATTACAGAACAATCATTTCTAAACGAGGCCCAAAGATACCCTTTAAAGACTGGCCCAGTGAGAGTTTGCTGCACCCGCCAGCCTACAGGGATGCAGGAGCGAGCAGAGCCTGGGAGCAGGGGCACGGTACCTCCTGCCTTCGTGTGCCTCCGTGCAAGGCGAGAGCAGGCAGCCTGCTGTTAGAAACGTGCCCCGGCAGCAAGGTTGAGTGAGGCACACCCACCGAATCCTGGCGCTCCTTCCTGCGCAGGGAAGATCCAGGCACCGACTGGGAACTCGCTGTGCATGAAGACAAGATCCACTGTGGTCCCAGGGCACGTCAGATGGCTGCAGAGGCTGGGGATGTGGCCCAATCATTTACCTGAAACTATTAACAATGTTAGTGAGAGATGCATTATACTGGCAAATACCTTTGCTTTATATAACGAATCATTCTGGAAATACCTCAGACGGAGAAAGGTATTATAAATCATTGAACTTTAGAGGCCTCTAAAATGACCAAAACCAAGCTTTTAAAACACAGCTAGTGGTCCTCACTGTAAAGTTCAGGTCCTTGGGCCAACCAGGACTCCAGCTTTCCCCGAGATTTCTGTCTCCCACTGCAGTGCACTCCTACAAAGCTTGTTGCTTGACAGGTATATACATTGCCCATACACGAGTGACGGCTGTCAAATGGGCAGCAATGGGTCTGCAGGTGAGATCAAGGCCCAGCACTTTGGCACCCAACCTAAGGGGATGGAGAGAGAAAAAAGTGGAAAAGCTACCTGCTGTGCCAAGCCTGGATGCTGCAGCTCGCATGGCGGGGAGCACAGCTTGCTTGAAGCTGTTTCTAGCAGGTCCTTCAGGAATCAGGAATGATTTATTTTTTTTTTTTTACTGTGGTTTTGACTCTACTGAGCCAGGCTGAAACACATTGTGTGCTACCCTGCCCTCAGACTGTTCGAAGTTCAGCAAATCTTGTAGAAGAATAAAATAAAATAAAAAGGAGATATCTGAAGTAAAAACATACGTGGACAACAGAGACATAAAAGCTATATAGATATATACACATGGTTAAACAAGGGAAGAATAATTTCAGTTCGAGCAGGTCAAACCCAGGACTTGTGGACGGTGCCAGAGGCAGTGAGAGTGGTGGCGTGTGGACGGACAGGAGCCACACGGGGAATTGGAAGCTGCCAGCTCCTCCACACATTTTTTCCAAGGTTTTATCATAGGAAACACTGCGTGCCAGGAAAGGTACGCAGCTCTCTGCTGGGTACCATTTCTTGCCTCTCATCTTTTTCTACCTCATTTGCAATGAGCACCCCTTCTCAGAACCCCTGCTCAGCCGGCAAGTTATCTGTCATGTGGAATGGATTCGGGCAAGGACGGAGAGGCCAAGCTGCAGGTGAAGAGCAGAGCCGCACAACACTACTCCCTGGTCAAAGGGAAGCCCAGAACAATCAGGCCCTTAATGTGTTACAATTCATTTGCCTATCCACATTTTTGACTTTCTGTAAATAATGTGCTAAATGGATAAAAGAAGATACCATTTTTCCTTCTTTCCCCTGAGTTACTGATAACAAGACAAGTTCCTTCCCTTACAGTTTGTGCATATAAATGTGATTAATGTAAAAAAAAAAAAAAATTAAAGTGCCAAAATCTCTTTCTCTCTCTCTCTTTTTTTAAAGCATTGCCCTTTTCAAAACAAGGGGAAATTCAGTATAGTTTCAGTGCCACAGTGATCAAACAGTGTCACATCACTATGGCAATTGCTGCCCAGGCCAGGAATACAGATCAGCTTTAATTGTGCAACGCCTTATTGCTGGTGCATGTCAATCAGAACCTATGAATTGAGAAAAATTTGCTCTGTTCATTCTGTTAAATGATGTATCCAATTAAACCTGTTAGAATTCATGATCTTCAGTCAAGGTTAAATGAAAGTAGTTACTCCTGTCAGCTAGGTGATTAAATGCTGCCTACATCAGGCACATTTATGTGCAAAATTAAAATTTTGGTATAAAGCATGAATCTTTATGCATGCCAGTTAATTATCTTGCGGTTCCTCCATTTATTAAATGCCCACTGCATTTCTTCTTAATCATCAGCTTCCTTTCAAAACTTATTTCATACTCTACATTATACCAAATTTCAATGTTTAAAATGAAATGCTTTCTCAATGAAAACTTCCTCTTTTCAAGGGTTTGGCTGTTGCTACGTTACTAAAGATGGCCATTAACAGTTTTTTTGAGTCATTATGCAGAAGGTCTATTTGTGTTGTTTTGTTCGATTCTGAGAGAGCGTGATAGGAATCCCTCGAGTTGCTGCCGTCGGGCAGTTCCTCCTTCCCAGAACTATTTGAGTTCTGCTGCACATCAGCCAACTTCAGCACCCGACCAGGCAGCAGTAAAACGCACCGTGGTCGTGCTGCTGCTGCTGTCTTGCACCGGGATGGAGGGACAACGGGGCAGCGCAGCACCCCGGCAGCGGGGCCGGCAAACCCAGGCTGGACCCGCAGATGCCGTCGACCCCACAGCCTCCAGGCAGGGCCCTCCTGATGTGGGCTCAGAGGGGTTGGTCCCCTTCCTCCTGCCAGCCTGCAGAGCCGCATCTGTATTCCCTTTGGTTTGGCAACGTGATGTGTCCTGTTTGCCCTAGGCAGCTACCACATTGCAATATCATATTTTAATTAGAAAAAAAATTATGTGTTGCATGCTTGAATTAAATTAAATTGCGCAGTTATATTTATAAGACACAGTATTGGCAGGATTTAAATGCTATATGAATTGAAGAACCAGAATACAGGTGTATTATAGTGATTTGTAGCTGAAACATTTGCTAGAAACACATACAAAGCAGAGCAGTACCAAATGTTAATTTAATACCCTAAGACAACGCTCTGTGCTCTTACAAGCACAATTTCACATATTCCATGTGAGCATTTATCCCCTTTCATTATGAAAAGATATTAAGAACCTTTGTTACAAACAAGCAACATTAAAAATATGTCATACCACTTCACGACTACTAATGAATAATATCATTTAAAACAGACTGGGAAATAAACTAGTACACCACATTCTACTAAACTAGTACTATAAATATGCACAAGGTTGTTATTAAAGATAAATGCACACAGTAATTTTCTACTTGTAGGTTTTACAGGTATAATTTTGACTCATACAATATTTTTTAAAACATCACAGAGATGGAAACCAACAGAAAGACTGACTGGCAGCGATTCCTTGTGATCAATACGTGATGTCTCCATCTATCTCCGAGGGCCCACATAAATTATATTGTGGTAGTGTGAACCTTCAAGATGGGTGATGTGATTAACTTGTTCAGGGTCACAACAAGAGCGTCTGATCATAAGGATTTTCCACCTGTGGCATTGCCGTGCAGCAGCCTCATTTGCAGAGATCCCGCAGGTGCCGGCGGGTACCGCTGTGCCCTGCCAGCGCGGGCAGGAGGGCTGTGGGCAGGTCAACCTCAGCTTCACCTTTCTGAGGGGCAGCTCATTTTCTCCTTACTGCGCCTGCCTTTCACAGCGTCCGAAGTTGAGAGATCTGTTTTGCAGCGTGCGAAGGTATGAGCGTGACGCACAGGACCGTGCCTAGCCCGTGAGCCTCCCTGGGAAACCACGGCACAGCAAGCAGCGGTGCCTGCTCCAGCCTTCCCTGCCCAGCCGGCAGCAGCCTCGGCTCCAGGCCCCGGGGAAGCAGCAGCAGACAAAAGACATCTCCTCTCCTGCTCCCCTATCAGCTACAAATAACGGACTTCTCTTTCCTGGCAGCTGTGGAGAAAAACACAGATATTTTTTTCCTTTTTTGTTCAGCAAATGCAAGCTGTAAGTTACAGCCCAATATCTTTAGATACCTCAACAAAAGAGGAAGAAAGGGAATCTTCATACTCACAGAGAATAATTCCTCGGGGGCTCTGGCAGGAGATGGCGACGCGCCAGGGGAGGTAGTTGGAGAATAAGCCTCGTCACAGGTCTCTGGGATGTCTATTGCTGAACTGCTTCAACTCACTTGGACCATCTAGAACTTGTATTTAATTCCTATCCTTTTTTCTCTACATGTTCTTACGTTCACTCCAGTCCTCCAAAACCAGATATCATAAGCTGTGAACCCCAGGCCCAACGTGCCTTAATGTTACCCCGTGAAACAATACTGGCAGGACAATTTATTTCTGCTCAAAACAATTTCCCCATCTTAAAATTGTGATTGTTAGGTTAACATCCCATTGAGATGAGAGAAGAAAAGAGCTGCAGTTTCAGGTTGTGTCTAAAATTTTAAGGAAGGCAAGCTGCACTGATTTATCCTTGGCATAGTGTTTTATATCCGTAAGAGCAAAAAACTACTTTTTAGTGGCAGATTAAATTGTGCAGAAACTGACTGACACTGATAAGGCAAACACTGCAGCCCGCTTAAACAGGCTGAGTGTCGCACATCAAAGACTGCTTGGCCACAAAAATATGTGTGTGTACACACACACGCACACTCTCTCTCTCTGGCTTATTTAATTTTATAAGCAATTTTATCTTTGATACACATATAAAGCAATGTAAAAAATAAAATGAAATTGGCATGGAATTACATATTTTTAGTAGATAGATTTACAAAGAATATGTGGTTTAGATTATAGTCATTTTCAGGAAACTTACTTAGAAAGTAATTAAGCATATTTTATCCATTAATGATTTTTTTTTGTTTGTTTTGCATTGTACTACTGAAACAAAACTAAAAACTATGGAATGGAAGGAATTTATTTTTTTTTACTGAATATTATAAATGAATAGAACAAGGGTTGTTAATGTTTGTCATTTTCCTTATCTGTACACATGAATATGTTATACGCTCATTTCCATTGCAAATGGAACATCAGAATGATCATTGCAAACTGAAATATACTCTACATTTCATTTCTGCATTTCTTTGAAAATACCGCTGACAAAAATAATCAATTGCTAGTATTCTTGTACTAAAGCTTCGCAACTCAGTGAAAATGGAATGAGTTAATGGCGTCCATCCAGAAGAAAGCAGGCAACATGCTCTGGAGGGGCATTATTATTCACTGATGAAACAAAGTCAGCCTAGGGAGCCCTGAACCACGACTGGGCGATTGTGCAAAGCACTGTACAAACGTGTAGCCACCCTGCTTCTTGCACACCTCTCCTCCACCTTCCTCACATTTAATGAAACAACATGAAGGCAGGGAGGAGATGGGACTCCTTACCATAGCTACATCGGTGAGTAAATACTGAAGAAAGAAAAGAACTATTTGACGCAAAGGACAAGGCTGTCACAAGAACCAACGTGTATAAAATGGCTGTGAATATATTCAGAGTGACAATTCAGAGGTTTCTATCCATCTGATCTTCTGGAGTAGCATTCCTATAGGAGCCATAGGGCACAAGAAACCTCCCAAGGGTTAAGGAGAAATGCACTCCATTTGGGAAAGGGCTTATAGGCTTTAGCTTTCTGGCTACTACGCTGTGTTTACAGCGTACAGTAATGTCGCCTTCTCATTTAGCCCTAGAGACTTCCAAAACATAGTAATTAATTAAAAAATACAGTGAGGGAGAGTGCCTAGCCCAAAGTATTTTTTTTTAACATGGAAAAGAGAACCGAAGGAAGAAAGAGCTATAAGAGCAGGCATCAACTCTGAGCTTAGAATGACAGTTGAAGATACAGTAAAAAAAACTACTCAAGATGGAAGGAGAACTGGTACTCTTCACATAACAATGAGGCTCTGTTGGCCAGAAAACAAAAAATACGTAGAATAAATATGCAGAAACAAAACCATAGGATGAACATATATCAGGAAGGTAAACCACACCCTTCTGAACTGAGTGGAACCAACCTCCACATACACTTGGTCTTACTGCTAATGGGACACTGGGTCATATCCTGAAAACCCTTACTTATGCAAGTAATCCCGCTAAAATCAATGGGAACCCATGACTGTAATGACTGCTTCCTTGTCTCTGCTAGGGATTGCAAGGTCAGGTCCATTTTCTGTGCAATATTGGATGAATGCTAGAAAATCAATATCTCTATTGAGACTTCTTCTTTTGGAGTAAAAATAAACCTAGATCATTTTGAGTTCAAATGTTCATTGTTCCTGGGTGTTTTTATAAATTTCTTTTGAAAGCAAAATGGTCAAATCAAAATGGAGTGAAATGCTCACCTTTTTGGTGTGTTTTACAGTTTGTTGTTATAACTAGCTTTGTAATGCCATAAAGGTTAAAGGTAACTTCATAGTTTCTTTGTATTTATTCTCTATCAGTTAAAACAGACATAAGCTCAAGGTCACTGTTTTACCGTATTTTTGTTTTAGCAATTCCCTCTATTCAAATGACTCAGGCCTGAAGGATGGGTGGTGGTAAAGAGAGTGCCAGAGTCTGTTGTTTTGGGAACTTTGCTATATTGTGGAAAATTTGTTGGTCCTTTTGCCATAGAAAATTCAAAAGAAGGAGTTTCTTTCTTAATAAAAAGATTTCAGTGCAGTCATAGAAATATAACTTATTGTTATGGAGCATTGCTTTGGTACCATGGAAAAAAATTACTCAATTCTGTCCACATGACAGGTTATTATTGTACTTCAATCACTATGGACCACCTTCAAGAACATTTTGTTTAAAATGCCTAAACCTGGCTTGGTATTTTTATTCTTAGTTTGCTACTAATCTACAATTACAGCTACTTGTAATTGTGTCCAAATTGAATTTTCATACTGAAATAGGTTAAATCCATATTTGGTTGCCTTTTACTTCACTTGTGGTGCATCAAAAGGAAATTATGATTAATCCAAGGCATACAAATACACTATTTTAAGGATTTTTTAATAGCTTCAGGTTGTTCTGCAGCAGTGGCAAGCCCTTGTTGGCTTGAATGGAAGTTTAAGACCCATTTCATTATGGTGGAGATGTGATCAGCTTCATGTCTGCCATGAACAGTAGACTAGGGTAGAATTCGAACAGTGGTTATAAAAGAGGTCATCTCACAGAAGATAACAGCTAATTCCTTTTACATTTCTGAGGTGTTTTGATAATAATGTTAAGTCTGCCAATTAAGAGGCTAATGAATAGGAATTGGTGTACTTTCTCTGAGAGACAGTTCCTTAAATTTTGAGAAAATACATCCCAAATCCATTCTGCATCCACAGAACCCTAGAGCCGAAGCATTTGGTTGA
This sequence comes from Aramus guarauna, assembly GCA_013400195.1. Classification (NCBI taxonomy): domain Eukaryota; kingdom Metazoa; phylum Chordata; class Aves; order Gruiformes; family Aramidae; genus Aramus; species Aramus guarauna. Next base: position 676,965 of record VXBL01005128.1, read on the forward strand.
CCCAACTCGAATATTTTGCCCAAGGAATTTTATTTACCAACTATTAATGGAGGGATCAGATCTCTTTCAGTCCAGCTTAATGGGAATTTTGGAGGTTCAAGAAATAAAACTGCTTTGATGCTCAGGGTTCAGCTAAGGGGATAGTGTTTTTCCTGGGACCGATAGAAAAGTACAGACTTATCCTGGGACTCCAGCACAGCTGGATTTATTGGCGTGCTGGGGAGCAAATCCAAGGATGTGTTCAGTGCTCACTCCCTTTTACCCACCTCTGCACAGCTTGTTGCCCACCCACTGTGTGACACATTAGCCGTAACTTCTTCCACTCTTGCACCACTGAACAAGTGGCTGCAGTTTGGCTCTAGGACTGCTAACAGTGCTACTGACAAAACAATGCTCAGCAATGTATAGCAATAAGCTGTTGTAACACATATTTACCAAATAATCTATGCTTTTCAGATACACCATGCTTATATTGGTTTTGGAGCTGCATTACTCATGCAACATGTTAACCAGCACTGACATTCTTAGTAGTACAAAAAAGGTAATTGAAAATCCAGAGAAACAATTGGGACCATTAAAACCTCACACAAGCACATCACAATACTACAGCAAGCGATCACCAGTGTCTTCATTGTGTATCCTGCTTTACTTCATTACCTGGTTGTTATATTATTAATGCAGAAAAGCTAACCCAGAACACAAAGCAGTGGACAACATTCTACATTCTGTTTTTTAGCTAACTGTGCTGGCTACGGTGTAAGAATAAAAATATTCCAGTTCTTGGAAAAGTATAAAAATTAGGCATCAAAGCAGGTCAGATACTTACATATATCTTTTTGATGTACTCATATGATAGGAGAGCAGAGTGATAAAGGACAAAAGAAATGCTAAATATGCACCATGACAAACAGTGAAAAATTAAATCTTGTAACTAACATTAATTACACTCTAGTAAGATGAATAGGCTGCTCATCATTAATGAGAATGTACACCTTTGTCTAAGTTTCACATCTACCTGTGATAAATGTGCTAACGGCAATAAAATACATCATAGTAACATTTGAATTAACAGCACACTAATAGATTGACACACAAGTATGAATAAAGCATTTAATCATAAACATTGTACCACACCCAACAGCAAATTTTCTTTTTTGCATATGTATCAAGCAAAATGGATAAACATTACAATCTTATTGTAGTTTATGCTGAGATAATCAAATAGTATTACCTCATACTATCTCAAATATTTGTAATCCAGATTATTAGATACTTACACAGTGTGTTTTGGGAGACAGTCAGGTAGTTGAATTAAACAGTAAGGGGAATTTCTGAATAGAAAGGGTGGGGCTTGATCTTAGTATAAACTACCCACTGACTCTTGCCCATGTGGCTGGGATGGAATATTCAAGCAATCTTCATGACGGACTCATTCCAATGCTTATTAAAGGACTGACTTTAATTTATGCTTAACGAAAATCAAAGCAAGCCCACTAGTCTACAATGCTCATCTGCATCTTTAGTAACCTTTCTCTCCTGCGTTTCCAGTGCCTTTTTTCTGGCTGAGAGGCACAGGGGTGATGGAGCCATGTACGCAGGACAAGTGGTCAACCCTGCCTTCTGTGCCTGCAGGGCACAGAGCCGCAGGCAGTTGCAGCCTCCCCATTTTGGAGGAGCTGGAGCGGGCAGCTGCCATGCCATGCCCTGTGCCTCCATAGCAGCCCTACGGGGAAGGTGCCCCAGTAGGCCATGCCAGCCGACTCCCAGCCCACATGTCCTCATTCACCCATTGCCCTCTGAATTGCTCCTGAGGCAGCTGGGCCTGGAACCTACATCTGTTTATCTGGGAAGGGCCCCTTTGCAGCACAGCTATGTTACCTAAAGCCACCACCAAGAAAGCACATGGAAACGCTTGTGCTCTGTTACGTAGAGTCTCAGCCAGGGGCTAGCAGATATTCTCAGCTCAGGTACTGTAAGAAGCAGCTGGAAGTGAAAATTCATTACACTGCTCTCCCCTGGTAGAGGGGACTTTGTTCCTTTGGCTGACAAGTGACTGACTGATCTTGGGCATGGAGCCAGAGCGCACGGGCACTAACTGGCACCAGCTTTCCTCCTCGCCCAGGGCCAAAGTGCCAAGCATGGCTGGGAAGGAAGAGGGCTGGATTTCACTGCCCATCTTCTCTCATGCGCTGTTCCCAAAGTCTCTACTTCAGCAAAGAGCTTGGCAGGCAGCGATGAGAAAGCGGAGGGAAGAAGAAGATGGAACCTGCAGGCTCAGTAGCAGCAAGTAGGGCTCTGCTACAGGTCAGACTAAAAAACAGTATAGAGATCAGCTGTAATTCACAGAACAAATATTGTGAATTAGTTAAACATTGCCAAGAGGCAATTGCTTTAACCTAATAGTTTCCTGACGATCATTCGAACAGTGCAAACCCATCAGTGTATTTTTAATGCAATTAAGCAGATGGTTTAAAATACTTTAATTACTGCCAGGGCTCACCTAAGCTACACAGTAGATGACACTGGACTCGTGCAGTGTCTGTTATAAAATGTTGTTGTAAAATACTAGGAGACAGTATACAAGCAACGTACACTACTCAAGCACAATTCATCCACCTGCACGGACCACAAAAAGGCTCTGCAGATGGTCAGCATGCCTACGGACACCAGTGAAAAATCATGCCTGCTGCCATCCTTGTAAACTGCACTGTGCCAAGATGACTTGTGCTGATTATCTGCCGGGGGAGGCCACCGCAGCATCCCGGCGGGAAGGAAGTCCCCGCATGCAGAACAAGGCACGCACTCGTGGCCAAAGCACTTCACTCAAGCTTTCCTCTTCTGTCTAATCCTGTCAGATCTCGTCAGGAAAACAAAGTCTTGAAAACTAATGTACAGATTTCAAACTGCTTACATATATTTTATACTTTTCTACTACAGCACAAGCAAGCAAGCCAGCAATATAATGCAGTATGACTGCACTGGTAGCTGCCATACTCACATTGAAAACATATATTTTATTCTTTCTTTGTTACACTAAATGGTATGTTACCCTAGAGCTGTTTTCCTTTGCGTTCCAGCTGGCAACTTATTGATTAGGGGAACACTTCTGAGCTTCTCCCTCCTATGCAATAATCTTTATAATTTCAAATTTCTAAATGCTAAAAGTGCACTAATGCAAGTGGGAAGAGTTTCCTCTGCTATTTCACATACTTAAGGACAAGATGTTATCGATTCATATGCCCTGCTCTGAAAGTGCTTTGCAAAGGCCATAAGTATTATTATTTTCATTTTAGCAAGCAGGAAAATGGCACACAGATTGCCCAAGGTCACCCCGCAGATCAGTGAGAGAACCAGGATTAAATGCAGATCTTCTGGGTCCCTGCGCAGACACTATTCTGCTGAGCTATTTTTGGAAGGTAAGGACCCTCCAAATGAAGCATGGCCATGATATACAACACAGTTTAAAAATAATTTATGACATTCAAAATATTTTTTCTCTAGTACCTTTAACAGCTATTAGGCACAGAGTGAGTTCTTTGCGTTAACAAAAGAAGAGCTGAAGAAGCAAAAAATTTAAAATTTCAAGCTGAAGAAATTTATACCAGTTTAACTCCTACCTCCTGGGCTCTAATGATGTTAACAACCCAAGCACTGTGTGCAGCAGCAGCTGAAATTTTGCTTGCACAAATTTTGAGTTGAACTCTGGGTCATGGAGATAATCTTCTATTACAGTTTTAACAATAACTGCAGAAATGTATTCCTTATCAAAATTAATAAGCTTTTGCAGAAATCCATCTACCTAAAGGAAAAAAAGGAAAAGATATGTGAAGATTTACTAATCAGGTAATAACATTTGAAGCTTGCGGAAATTTCAATATGTGCCACAAGAATACCAGCTTGATAAGTTGTGGGTCAGTACCAGCAATGGTAAAAATGGTTCAATTCTGCTGTTTATATATATTTTGGATGTTAGTTTGGATATTTCTTCCAACACTAAATCTGTTCTTCTTTCTAAACCTTCCCTTTACTGAACTTTATTGTGACCTGAAAATACAAGTCTGTCTTTACCAATAAAATTGTCTCCCACTCTTTTTCCATATCTCCCTCGTGTAGCCACAGTATCCTGAGGTATAACTAGCAAGAGCTAGAAAATACAGTAATACAGAGAAAATTAAATAAGTGACCTCACATAGATAGAAAGCAAAATATAGTTCACATATTTAATTATTTTGTTATGTTTGTTGAAAAGAAAAAAGTAATTACAAATTCTAAAGGACAATCTGGGGGAATATTGTGGGTTTGCTTCAGTAAGACTGTCAATATATAGCATATAATACTCAGTTCCGGCCTTTACTTTGCATGAGCAACTCCCGCTGACGTCAGTATGTTCAGACTGACTGCAGGATACTATTTTCCCATGGCTCCTATTGCTATTCAAATGGATAATGCTGGTTTTTGAAGCTCACAGTTCTGAGTATCTTTACTATTAGGCATGACCTTTTTATGCAGGCTTGTTCTCTGATCTCAACAAGTCCTTTGGGTAATCTAGCGATTTGTTAACAACAGCCTCAGAAAGAAAAATAACACAAAGCTTTCGTTCTACATGCAAACTATGCAAATATTGTATATCTCAATAATGTGTTTTGCAATCACTGTTTTAAATGTCTGTGATCCTAGGGATATTCTAGCTGTTCCAGGATATGGGACACAATTCATCTCTGGAGACAAACATTTAATTGGACTAATGACTGATTTACTAACATGAACTCCACTTGAAATGTGTAGTAATTGATTTCTTTTATTCACCGGGGACTATTGTTTTTCTGAAATAGATCAGTAAGAAAGCAAAGTAACAAAATATTTTAGATTCATTACTTTGCCGAAATGTAACTTTTAAATGTTTAATCTAAATGAGGTATTAACTCCTGTGGGTCAATCATTAACTTAATTTTAAGCAACAACTTGATTTGTCTTATTTTCTTCATTGATCAATAGATCAAACTGGGTCTTCCAAGTAGTGGCATGAATAATCCCTGGGATAGAACTGATTACAAAACTATTAGCGTTTAATAACTCAGGATAAACTAAAACTCTACCTATACAGTATTTAAGAAATGATCCTCATACATATGGTTTCCTTACATGCTTTGTATTTCCACATGGGACTTCTGCAGAAGGATGTGTGTGCAGCCCTGCATGGACACTGCCTTAAAACATACTGGAAGACAGACAGCTCAAAAACTTATACCCTTTTGAGGCTTTCAGCAGTTTTATGGTCAGCTATGACAGTCAATTATTTTACTTTTTAATTTCAGTATGTTATTTTGCATGGCCATCAACAAATTTACGGTCATTCCTTTTATTGAAAGACTGGGGTTATATTCTCAAAGATATGGATAGTAACATCTGAAGAGGTAGAAACCTAAACATGTGTTCCCCAACACCACTGTCTCAAACAATTGTAAACCAGTAAGAACCAATATAATAAGCCTTTGATTTTCCATTGCACCAAGGGAGACAGAACAATCAGTGAAGTATATATCAGTATCTTCTTCACCTTCGAACTGTCAATCATATTTTTGTAATTACTCCATCCTTTACAACACCACCAAATTAAAGAGAAGCATAGCTGGTATGCTTACTTTCTAACTCAGAACAGAATTTTGCAGTCTAATACGAAGTGCGCCTTTTTCCAGATGCGCATTTTGAACTCTTTTTACTTATAATTTTCAATCATTTAACTTTAGGTAGCCTGGGCTAGGCAGTGCATAACTGGAGAAAAGAGCAGACTGGAGGCTGGATCACAATCTTGACATTGTAAGTCTGCTATACTGTGATTGCAGTATTGCCACTGGGGAGTGTCACAACACCACTCACAATAACTGTTACTTCACCCACCTGAAGGCATCCAAGTGCGTCATCTAGTCTTGTTCTCAGCCTAACCCATCAGCAGGGCTTGTGCAGTTACACTGCTCCTGGCAATTAGGAAAGAAATCCACACATTTTTCCTCCCATGGAAGCTTCTGAAAATGTTTGCACTTTCCCTTTCAGGAGTATGAGGCACAAAGAAAATTCTTTATCTTCTAGGAAATTCAGTATCTATATGTTAAACATCTATTTAGCATTAATGAAAAAAATTATTTTTATCTCCGCAATTAACAGCTACTGATATATAAGAACTGGAAGGCTTTGGAACCTTACTCTCTATTCTGTATCTCATCAGAGCTCCTACAGAATGACTGAGGATTGGAATCTTACACAGAGTAGGTAGGATTCAATCTACCCATGCCATCCTGTGAAGTAAGGCTCCAGCTTTAAAATGTGCTGGTGCTTAACTGGGCCTCAGAGCTTGCAAGAGTTGCAAAGGATGCAATGTTGAAACTGAACCTTCGGTGTCTGACACTATCAGGTACATGAAATTCATCAGCATGATAAGTGTTCCCCTCATGCAGTATCAATAGCCATCTTTCTTACATGGTATGAAATTAATCCTTCACTTGAAGCAACTTTCTCTTGGTCACTATATCTTATTTCTTGGTGACAAATGGACAGGATGTGCTACAGAGGAATCCCGTGCAAAGGAGATGAGGCACTTTAAACAGGCATGCTGTAAACTTCCTGCTATCTACCTCTTTGGCATTTCAGCACTGCTGTCACCAGCTGCTCAGCAGAATAATAAAAGTTAGTATTTCCCAATCCTCAAGCAAAGCAAACAGGAGTTTTTTTAACCTTTTCACACATGGGCATTACTTGGGAATTGCAGCCCTCGAAGATGCGGCAAGAACAGGGTACACTGTTGGGTAGGTGTTGGCTCCTTTTACAGCTGGCTACCTAAAGTACATTAGAGCAAGCAAGGCTGAACACTGAGTTTTCAGCCTGTGGTTGTCTGATGTAGTCCAGTCCAAACAAGTCATAATGACAGTCCGCTGTCACAGAGTTGCATTAATAGTACATATTAGACTGAAATTTCTGAACCTCCTTTGGAGAAAGATTTTCTGCGGCACCCATCTGGGGAATCTGGGTTTATCACATACATCTTGGAGCCTTTATGTTTCCTAAAAACATAATGACATTTAAGAAGCGTATTCTCTAGCAATGTTTAAATGCGTCACATTTTGTAGAAATAAGATTGCAAAGGGGCTTGCAATTAACTTGGGAACACTTTTGGAATTTGACAAGCTCCTGCCATTTCTGTGATCTTTGATATTTTCTTGAAATATCACCAGAAAACCTATGCCTAGCAATAAAACATCATTTAGTTGGACTGTTCAAATGAAACACATTTCTTACATGTGCTCACATCACTTTTTCAGTTACCTTCTCCTTCTATCTTTGCAGTTTTCCAGCCTCAGTACTATGGACTTTTTCTCCTGGAGAAACAAGGGCCCGTTGTGCTGCCTTACATTTGTTACGGCTCAGCTAGGTTCAGGGAAGTTCTCAGATTTACCTAAAAGCTCACAAGATTCCAAAGCTCAGTTGTAAGAAGTATAGAACCAGAACTTACAACCAGGGTAAAAAATTCTAATCGTTGTACCTCAGAGCAAGAAATAGAGACATGTTATTGTATTTAAAATATTTAAGGCAGCATTGTCTGTATTAAGAGCAGGGTCAGCTTTAGCAAGGTCATCTTCAGACTCTTGTTGCTGTTTCATAACTTCCGCCTGACTAGCAACAACCTGGAAAATATCACACCTTCATTTTCACACCCACTGTGGTCACGCTGCATGGCAAACAATGATTAGAAGCAAATATATTTACAGCCAAATGAAACCTACATATTTACAACCTAGTCCAGCTCAGGAAACCCCTCAACTTCAAATTCAATTGCACAGGTGCAAATGACAGCCTATTTAACACTTGATTTAAATTTCAAGGTTTTACAAATTAAAGAGGCTTATTATATATGCCATACTTCTAGCTCTGAAGGATACCATTTCTATATGAAAGCTACAAGATTTGTGAGTAGTCTATGCAGTTAAATAAAAACATAATTTTGACATCTTAAAATTTAAGCATTATCATTCTAGGAAAAATTGAGGCATACAAAGTGTCAGTCAGAAATATGATGAATTTGTATATTTGCAAATGAACAGATTATTTGTTAATGCAATAAGGCGAGTATGTGAAATCTGTAACATACCGCCTTCTCTAATATTTTGCACCTCTTATTTCCACTAACACTCAGTGAATACGCAATCTGAAGGCACAGAGATGTGCTAGGAGGATGACTGTCACCAGCATCAGTAACACTAACAAATGCCTGGCATTTCAATCAAAAGGAATGCATGCAGGGGATAGAATGAACCAATGGGAATTGATTCCCAACCAGATGCTGTGCCAAATCACTTGAATTTATGCCCAGTGGCAATTGTGCAATAGCTGGAAGTTTGGATGCACATCCCTCATTGTGAGTATGGTCATACTAAAAAGGGTGAATTAAATCAATGCAAAGCTGCTTTCAGTTGGATGTGAAGGCTAACAGAAATGTGTTCTAGTTCAAAGCAGAGGAGCAGACAGTGACACTTGTTACTAAACACTAGCTGGCAAACATGACACAAAGACAAGACCTGAGGCAGCAGTCTCCATGTCGATGGGATGTGTATCACTGATGCAGGATATCTAGAAGATAACCTGTTTTCTAGGTTCCTCATCTCTCTTGGTAGCAAAGGTGAAATTGGGGGGAAGAGGTGGGGGTGGGGGAGCAGCACCGCAGAGCAGAGAAGCCATATATGTTCTACTCTCTGCTCTACCTTTAGTGCAAAGATGGAAGACATTGCCGGGATCTTCGAACAAACACATAAAAAAGTAACAGGTACAGAATCTTCTGTAAATCAGTCCAAAGAAACAAGTTTTGGCAGTGCAACTTCTCTTCTCAGTTCCTTAACAGGTGCTTTATTTGGGGTACAAAGCTGAGGCCCTCTCACTGACCTCGTACCTCTGATACAGAGGTAGAGTTGCCATTGTATCTGTTTCTATCAGTTGTGGAAAAAAAGAATAGATTATTTTGTTCGTAAGTGCATCCCTAAGAAAATAAACATGGATCCACAGGCATTCAAACAGTAGACATTCCCCATAAAATATGCCTACTCCACACATTGCCTAAACCCTGTAGCCAGGCTGGCTTTGAACTTAGAGCTACTTACTTTTACAGCTGCTCTGAGCAGCCACCAACTCCCAGACAGAGAACAGTTGGGGAACAGGGACAGAGGATGAAAGCATTGGCCCTGCAACTTCCCTTCCAGTGGGATATAGCTTGAGCTATACCAGTATGAAGGAATAAATCACCACATATACATAAGTGTGTATGTATAGATATAAATATTATATTTAGGTTTATATATACACTGGTGTATTTATATTACCATCATACAAGACATCAGCTCAGTTCCACTTTATGTGGATGTTAATAGATGTATGTATATTCTGTTCATTATCATCTGCAACGACTTTTCCTTTACCAAGTTTTTCTGTACACTACCCCATTTTGTCAATCTGTGCCTTGGTGTCTTTGTTTCTCTGACGAAGTTCTCTCTCAAACAGCAAGCTTAGACCTCAGCTCTTCCACCTAAATTATTACAGAAGAGAATTGGTAATTAAGTTTTAACAACATTTAAATTATATTAAAAACAGACAGTTAAAAGGAGACACTGCCTTGGGCTTTGATGTAAATTTGTATAATTATTTTTAGTCCTCTGGAGGATGCATGATTGTGTTTCTATATTTATAAAAATACTGCCCTGGAGGCACTGAAATGAATTTTATAGTCTACTGATTTGCATATTAATCCTAGCCAAATGTATTTTTTAGCAAATAAATGTCCATGACAGTTATAAAAATTTGCAAAAATTTATAATGTTTTTACCTAGATTATTTAATTTTTTTAAAAAATGTATGCTGTAAAGACAAAGTAAGAAAAACACCACAGCACAGTGCTAAACATACAGGAGAGAGATGAAGCAGATGAACTAAATAAAACAGGTATGGATTTTTAACAGTTTTTGACTATAACAGTTTTGGTAAGTAAGTGTTAAGTAAAGACTCAGGGTATGATCCAAAGCTCTTTGAAGACACTTGGGCTGAAGATTTTTAACAATACACAATTCTGTATGTTTGCCTTCTTACAAAAGACATGGTCATTGTGAAAGATCCTTCTCTTGATCAACTGTCCTTAGATACTTTTCAGAATGAGAATAAAACTCATTTAGCTAAAACGAGGGATAAAAGATCTTACTTGCTACAGCCCAAAATCATAATCAGAGGCTCGAACTGTAATGTCCAAAATTTGTATCGCCGATATAGCAAAGGCTTGGGTTTAATGGTGGAAGATCAGGGACGTAGAGCCATCTCTTCTATGCTGCTACATACAGGAAATAGTAGTTAGGTTAAGACTTTTTTGTTCTCATTTATCAATCTACCCTGTAAAATCCTAATAGATTCACAGTTGGTTTTATCCCTTATTCATCTTGCATGTCATATTTTGTAAGAGGCATTTTCAAAGCCAGAAGTCCTACTCCTACAGTGCTAAGAAAAAGTATAGGCTTTTGGAGCTTGTCTAGACAACAGCAGAATAACAATAACGACATTGTACTCGTTCAGAATCCAGTCCTGTATGTACATGTAGAGAAAACTCTTACTACAGTCAGTCAAAAGACAATGAACTCAATGGGAGACTTCTTTGCACACGGATGGAAAAACTACAATCATAGTTAATAGTAATCCATTTTGCTATCAAGATAAATCCATTGGCCTTACAGTTTATCTCCCTACGGAACTAATGTATTGTCGGCTGAAATAATGTGTTATCATCAGCGCAATAATTATCATTGTAATAATCTTAAACAATTATTTGGATTAGAAACGTGTCATATTGTCCAAATTTATGAGGAGAGCTAAATACAAATTTTGTGATTTTTTACTCACACAGAGTGGAGACGAGGTGCTGCTTGTGTGCCAAAAATTAAAATAGAAAGTGCCATCTCAGTGTCTAATAGTAGCAGATAAGGTGAATATTACAAAAAAGGTTGAGTGTTAGTCAACTGATGGCTCAGGGCAACACTTGTGAAGCCATAAATGAGCTGATTGCATGTTCAGAACTACAATTTCCATGAAGTTTCATTCAAGGAGATATTAATGATCATTATTTAACTGTGACAAAATGGTGTCACAAAGGGAACATATACCTGACACTCTCCACTGGCCCCTTACAAGAATAACTCCTGATTTGTGAACTTTTACCCTATATACACATTAACCAGAATGTTAAAAGGAAAAGCAAAAGTAATTTAAAAATAAAAATAAAATAAAAGATGAGTAGTTAAGACTGAGTAAAATGTTTCTGTGATGCTTCAAGGTTGATTGCAAATCATGAAATGAGGGGATGAAATGAGGTGGTCTGAAAAAGGAAGCACAGAAAATTCTTGTGCTTCTTTTTTTTTAAATCAAGAAATCTTTGGTGGGTTATTGAGATCATTTGCACTTGGAATTTTGTACACACAATCAACTGCAGGAACTAAATTACAGATGTGATTCTATGAAACTTGCCCTTGCAAAGTGCTAAGCATAGGCTTTGAGATGAAAGGCAGGCAGGGGTTGGAAACACCCAACTCCTTGGAGTACCAAGGATGAAGAGAATAAATGACGGGACTGGCAATGGATCAGATATGAGCACACAATCACTGTTCTGCAGAGTGAGTGACAGCACACGGCACAATATTTATGCTAGCCTTGTGGTGGCTACGAAAGGATAGGCTGTGAAACTACCTGATCCAGTATGATGTCTGCCAGGCAAATCTTCTCTTCAAAAACCTGTCATTAAATTTGAGCTAGCAGAGTGAGTTGTACCAGTATGGACCTTTGTATATATGAGGTTGGAATATTTTTGACTCAGAATATCACATGCCACAAAACCGTATTTAATGTCTTGTAGTCCCATGATTTATAATATCTGACTACAGAGAGAAAAGTATATTTACTGTTAGTAAAATATATTTTGCCTTTGTTTTCAGTGTAAACCTTCCATAAACAAAGAGTAAAGTTTGAGGGCAGGACCTATTTATCTTCAAGAGTTTGCACAAAGTTATAAACAGCACTGCATTTAACAAAAAAGGAGCATTTGGAAGAGCTACCGGTAGAGATATAAGCTTACGATTTTAAAAAATATTTTCCAGGTTTTCTGCTTTCCTATGCTTGTCCTGGGGTTAAAAGTAAATTCAGAGGAAATATTTTTACATATACGCAATCCCACTTTATCAAGGAAATAGAGTTTTGCAAGCAAATGTTCAGAATTGCTCCCTGTTCCAATAATTTTCTTTTTAACTTCCATTAATCATTGGGGATCGGTTACTGTTTGGCTGGACTCTGTGTGTGTGTGACAGGGGAAAGATGAACAGAGAGGGGATGAAGACGTGGCCAAAGGAGACTTCCTTGCCTTCAGTCAACCTGCAGGAAAAGTCAATCACAACTGCAGTGCTCTGGTCCAGCCCATTCTGACCCTCTGGGGTGCAGGGCAAAGAGGAATCGCACTGCCATTGCCACAGATGGGTTCAGTTCACCACCAGAGTGGCATCTGAGTGGCTCAAATGGTACTCCAAACTGAGGAGGAATCCCAGCTCTTTGAATTTGTTGAGACAATGTAACTCTGCCCTGTCCCTTGTTCTGGGTTGCTTGCATTGTGAACTGTTTAGTTGTAAGAGAAGTGAAGGTAGAACTGATGCTAGGGTTATCTTTGATCTACACAAAAGCAGCAGCAAAGAGGTACTGGAAATAAGATTACGCACAACAGTGTCTGTATATCTGTGTAGCCACAGTACTAATGTAATACTATAGAAAGCTGATTTATTATCAACATCTTGTTCCAGGAGCTTGCAGCCCTGTTTCATACCTTGAATGCCTCATTATACAGAATCTGCACCTCTGGACTTCCTTTTCTGGGTGGTGTCATTTTGAAGTAATACATTATCAGTTTCCATCATCTGGTGATGCATTACCAGAATACATCAGAAAAACAGCTGGCTCAGTCTCTCAATCCTTGGCGTCCAGCAACAGCTGACTGTAATGATATATTACATGAAGTCTTCAGTCTATCATTGTAATACATCAAAACAAGGCACTGGTCTGAAGGTGTATTACTCAAAGAAAGGCAAACCAGAGTGAACCTGTCCAGGAGAAAGGTTCTGATTTAATTATGGAATAGAAGTTACAGTACACTGCTCAGAGAAGGTTTGTTAACTTCAAAATTTTGGTGCATTGGTAAAATACAATTTGCATTCATACAGATGATATTATGGGAGAAGGTCATGTTGTTACTCAGTTTGGAGACAAACACCTTGACAATCAGAGTTCTGTCAAAATGTTGCAGTGTGCTGTGTATCAGAGTGGCTGCGCATTTTATAATTGAGCCAAAGTGGGATCTGAGTTCAGCTGATAATCATAAGTACCAATTCTTTTAATTGATTTATGGAAAACATAGGCAAGAACCTGATATTTGAGCGTAGTAACTGAAAGAGCATCCCACCAGTAGGTTCTCACTGCTGTGTCCTTTGGTGGCGCTCTCAGCAGGTTCCAGCTGATGTTGTGAGTCTGTGGAAAAGCAGCAGCAGAGAAGAAGGCCTGAGGCACTGGCAGGGAAAGAGTTGGAGCTGAAAAAGGAAAAAATAGAAACTGAGACAATCATCAGCAAATAAATACAAAAAAATATTTAATTAAAGACTTTTCATAAGAGCTTAATTTGCTGTAGCTATTTACACCAGGCTTCACACCTTCCTGGATGAACAAGAACTTCATGTTGATCAGGACTGCAGACTTGATGTAGGAGTATCTTGGGCTCACAAGGACTGCAGTAGAGAGAGTGTCTACATTTCTCTCTCCATTTAACTAGGGCTCCCATTCAGTTCAAAAGACAGGAAATGCTCCCAAAACGTTCCCTCTGGACTGGAGTCACACAGAGAGTGAGGCACACTCCCATAAGTATGAGGCGCGCTTTTCATCTGCAAACCCAGTGATGACAGGCAGGGCATGATAGGAAGTTCAACCAATTAGAACTAAGACAGCAAAAAGTTTGTTTGCCTCTAATGTCAGAAGTATTATTTCTCAGTATTGTTTCAAAGACTCAACTGCCTCACCATTTTCTGCCTGTCCCAAGTTCCAGCTTCTTTTTAATGGGGCTCAGAATAGCTTCTTCAGTGTGTGCTACTGACTTCACATCCCACTGTTTTCTGTATGTCCCTGTAATATCAGCCTCCATGATCCCTTCCTTCTCCTGCCTGTTATGCTTCTATGTGCTCAGATTTATATGCTTCCAGTAGTGGCCTTAGAACTGAACACCTTCCTGATGAAAATTCCTGTAAGCTCACTTCAGTGACTTTCCATCCTGTAGCTCTATCTACACAGAGTAAACTTTGGTTGGTTTGAGGCAGATAAACATATGCTAAAACCAGGGCATAGCATGATATTACTTTAATCTCTATCTTTTTTCCTTTCTCTGCTATTGTTCATTGCTATAGAATAGAACAGAAAAGAATATTTCAGTTGGAAGGGACCTGCAACAACAATCTAGCCCATCTGCTCTCTATCTACAAGTACAGAAAACTTTGTGAGTGAGAGTTGCAGCATCTGAACTTACATTACTAGCAGAAAAAAAACAGAGATGAATTTCCTGGTGAGTTGGGAAAGTGAGGGACATACACTTTTCTGCTCCGTGTTTCTGTTCGGTAGAAGCAGCCAGTAGCTAATGTTCTTTAGCAGATATTTGAGAACATAAGCTGATCTGAGATGAGGACAATGGGCAGCAGTTGTTTTAGATAGCATAATATATTATAAACATCATGAATCAAAGACATACCTGAGAATGAACATTTCACCAATATGTCCTATTCATCAGGACAAATTTAGCTCTGTGTTGTTATTTACAAGATCTAAACAGTCCTTTATTTACAAAAGAGATGGCTCACATTGATACGCATGACAAGAGCCCCTGAATAACACATGCAGCAAGAACAGATTAAAAGTGTGATCAGTATTTAATGAGAATGGACTAACACAGGGCTGTTACACCCACTTTTGTAAGCAATGAAAATGGTTCAGTGTGCTATAGATTTAGTTGTGAATGTGGATGACGTGTCCTTTGCTGCAACATCTTGCTGTATTGGTCTTGTGGGAGGGTGCGAGTCAGGATTAAGGAGAATAGAGACATGGGATGACACATGTAAACACCAGTTACAAAATAGCAGGAAGGAAGGGAATTGATTAATGGATAATATCCCATAAGGATGCCTCAGTGAGGGGACAGATGAGACAGCAGCTGAGATAAAGAATGCCTCAGTGAGAGGATCTTCTTTCACTAGGTTGCTGTTTTTTTAAAATATCGAAGTCCTACAGAATTCAACTTTTCAGTACAATGTGAAAGAGCAGCTCTGTAGCAGCACAGTCACCTGAGGCATGCGCCGTCTTTGTCACAAGACGCGGGAACTACTACGACCTCCGTAGTTTTCCTCAACTGATGCAGCGACTCCATCTTCCCAATAGATATGAACTTAGATTTTGTTACAGGAATGTAGCAAGGCAAGCACGCTCTAAGAGTCACAAATGCTGTGCGGTTAGCCATTTCCCCGTGTCACCTTTCTGGTACTGAAAGCAGAATAATCAGAAAATAAGAATTAGGGTATGTTTAAACACATCATTCAAGGAAAATCAGCAGATTAAGAATTTATACTTGTACTATGTATCTTTGTTCAGTGGGAATACAGCTGAGCCATATAACTACTTGTGATTTATTGACTGAAAGGGCCAGATTTGTCTGCGATGACCTGATCCAGTTGAAGATGTCCCTGCTCATTGCAGGGAAGTTGGACTAGATGACCTTTAAAGGTCCTTTCCAACCCAAACCGCTCTATGGACTCAGGCCCACCAATGTCAGGCAACTCAGTGTCCAGTGGAACCTCACGCAAAGCTACAGAGCAAAGCTGGACGTAACCAGCCTTTGACTGCCAACCCTCACTCTGTCCTTGTGCTTCACTCTATGAATTCCAAAGGGAATAATCTGGAAAAAAACACTGTTGAAAATAATATCGCATTTCATAGATAAAAAAGGCAAAGTATCTATGTTGAGGCACTTCTGCCTTCCTTAGGACAGGAAAGCGCAGGAGGAGAGCTTTTGGAAGAAGAAATTAATTGTTTTACTTCTTTCTCTGGTGGATACTACTAAAGTATGATAGGTGTTATTTGGATATATGGAACAAATGATGTTTTGATAAATTCTTGTTTAGACTCAGCAGCATTTTTAACCTGACAAAAGTGTACCAGCCAGCCTGTGAACTCCATGGAGGACTTAACATACACCAGTGAATTATACAAGAAGCTCCTGTATATTGTGACAACAGCCAAAGCCAGGTGGCCAGTTAAAGACCTTGAGAGATTTGACAAAATCCTATTTTTGTTACAATCTTTTCCCTGTTTTCTCTAATTGTGTTATGGGACTTTGGGGTACATGTGGTTAGTTGCCTAAACTGGTACCTGATACTGCAAGTTTTCCAGAACATAATTTTCTGCTTCCAAGCACCATGCTCCCACCAACATAGTGATAAAAATAGTGGTTAAGTGTGCACTTGTTCATATATATGTATAACTAAATCCATTTTAATGAGCTGAATGAACCCATTCACTAGCCCAAGGCACACCCACACTGTAAGTCATTTTTAAGAAGCACACAGAAATGATAGACTCAAGCCCAAAAACTGCTCATATGGCTGAACTTTGTCCTGACTTTTACTAGCCAGTGAATTCAAGACAAAAATGTACAAATCAAGGTCGACTACCTTATATATCTTCTTTCTTCCAGGAACTCAGAGCAATAAACCCTCCAAAGAAGATCACTAGTTTTTTAACCTCATCTAGGAATCTACTTGAAGTTAGTGTGGCACTTGATTCTGGCACTCTCTGCAGTATCAGTGCTTCATTGTCATTTAGTATTTGGACAGCTGAGTTGCTATATTGTTCTATTTCTATGAAAATAATTTCTTGTATTGACTGCAGTTATTCTTTTCATCTTCATTTCTATATTATAAACCATCTTAAGCTCATCACAGATATTATTAGTAACTTATTGTTACCTTTTTCTATGTACATTGAAGACCAACATTTCCCAGCCACAAGTGTCAGCATGTTAAGTGCCGTTCAGACATTTGAACATAATATACTCTGTTTCTAAGGCTTCCGTTGTATTACTAGTATGATAATTATTACAGCAAATGATAAAATACTGCAAAATTGTTTTCTCCCCCCTTAATAACATAAATAAAAGGAGCAATTAATTTCCTACAATAAAAACAGGCAATACAATAACGTACAAATGTGGAGTTTCTTCATTATTGCATCAAATTGCAAAACGGAAACATATAATTTCAAAAGGCTCATAAGCAAAAATGGAAACACAGCTGATGTTGCGTCAGCATGTAGTACAAAACTGTGAAGCTTGCACAGCTCACAGCTAGTCTCCTCAAATGAACCAGTTAACATTTCTAAATGAAAATACATAACACAAAGAAGCCTCTCCTTTTTTTTAAGGCCATACTTCCAGAATTTAAGGCAATTTTCCAGGATGTTACTTCTCTATATGCATCCAATACTATAACTGTATAGCATCACCAGTTATTTTAAAACCTTTCTACCATGCATAGCTACATCTATAGCTTTATCAAGGCATCTTTTGACAGATGGCAATAGTGTTTTCAAATAGAATCAATGTACTTCAAAACTGATACACCTCCCTCTACCCCCCTATATTTAGCAGATGTGTTTTTAAACCCTCTTTCTGCACTGGTATTTTGGTTTGTTTGGTTTTAGGTTGCTGAGAAAAGGTAACACATTTTCTTTGACATCTCGTGCAATTTTACAAGTATTCAGGGCACATTCCCTGCTTTGCATGGAAAATGTATTTGCACAGTTGTCAGAATGATGGACAGGGGGAGAATGATAGGAAGGAGCACTGATCTTTGCTTGTTATTACATACAATAGCCCAGTAGGAATCATGATGTGTTGGTGAGACAAACTGTGTCCCATTCTGGAACATATTAAGTTTGTCTCCAGGACACACATGACTTCACTAGGGTGTCTAACCTCATTCATAATAGATGCTAATCTTTTCAGGGCTGACTGATGACAGCACTTCCTGCCCTTCACGGAATTAGAGCTGGGTTTTATCAAAGGACTCAAACTGCCTGCTAATTAGACTAATTCCCTTCATCATGAATTATTTATTTCCATTGGTAACCGATCACTGTGACATTAATGGGTTCTGCTCAACTTAGTTTCATACTAATATACACTATAAGTTAAATGTTTAAAAACTCCTGATACTTCACTCCAGGTCAAGTGTATCTACACATAACTCTTGATGTTTTCAATAGAGTTTTGATAATTAAAGACTGTTAGAATAAAGTGCTCATTACTAAGAAGAAAGAAAATGAAGAATAATTTTAAAATTCTGAAATCAAGTTGGGTTTTCCCCCCTAAAATGTGAGATAACATATACACATTTATTTAAGATTAACAATAAGAGCCCTCTACTACGCAAATAGGGTTTCAAGGCAATTTGCAGAAGTGAATGCATGCCCTCAGCCAGAACACATAGTGCCTGTGTGTTCAAAATTCTCACCCAGTGCAAGAAGTTTTGGCATTACAGTATCAAAAATAAGTTCTATACTTAGGTAGCAAGTATCAAATATACAAACACAAAATAAAGATTATCTGGATGGACATACCAGTACCACAGGATGTAGAAGACCATAGGCAGAGTGTAGATCATCAGTGAGATGGAACTGGGAAAAACACAAAGCATCATTCTGGGATGTCTTAGCAGCAGGATCTGAGCAGGACACCAGAGGTCATCTATGCAATACGTACAAGGTCTCAGCAAGAGAATTGATGGCTAGTTTTTGGCACCACTGTTCAAATGTTAATATTGACACTGAGAGAAAAATCCATGGAAGAGCAACAAAAAATTAAAGCAATTTAGAAAACATCACCAAAGGGGAAAGGCTGACAATAATGTTTAGAAAAGAGATGAGAGTATGATGACATCTTCACTTATGCAGAAATATGTTACGGTTAGGCTAGTGATCAGTTTTCTCCATCTCCACCACAAGAAGGAGAGGAAATATCCATTTCAGTCTGAAGCCATAAAGATAGAGCTGAGAAAGTGGGAAAAGGTTTCCTAGCTGTAAGGACAAAGAAGCATATCTACAACCTAGGTAAGAAGGTGGCGGAATTCTCACCACTGAAGGGATTTTGGCCCGAACTTGATAGGCAGATGTTTGCTAGGGAAGGTTTGTGTGTATGTGAACTCAGCTCAGCCACAAAATTATTTTCTATGGCACAAAGAAATGTCAGCTCAGTTACCACAACATAAATTACACTTATAAAATTGTTCTTCAGAATTTTGCTGTTTCTAAAGAAAAAACTGCTAGTGAAAAGTTGTGATTATTTGAATATTCTCTATGATATGAATATCTATTTTAGGAGCATTCTATACAGAATAACATTTCAATTTTCCATAGTTTAACTGTTGGTCTTCGCCACTGTCATCACAGACAGTGAAACTGACTTTCATGCCATTAATTAATGGAATGTTTGTGACTCATGTGCAGGGTAGTATAGTTCAGGCTGTAGATTTTACAACAGCACTGTGTCTTATTGTAGTGGGTTGACCTTGGCTGGAAGCCAGGTGCCCACCAAGCTGCTCTATCATTTCCCCTCCTCAGCAGGACAGGGATGGGGGGAGAAAATAAGATGGAAAAAACCCTCCTGAGTTGAGATATAAGCAGTTTAATAAAGCAAAAGCAGAAGGCCACGTGCAGAAGCAAAGGAAAACAAAAGATTTATTCTCTACTTCCCATCAGCAGGCAATGTCCGGCCACTTCCTCGGGAAGCAGGGCTTCAGTACACATAGCGGTTGCACTTGGTCACTGACGTCACCTCTGAACCCCTTCTCTTTCAGCAAAATCTAAAGACTTTGAGCCCAACTCTGTAACATGCAGAAAGTTCCAACACATTTCATACATGCTCAGAACTAAATGGTGCATATTCTCACTCATTTCACAAAATAGATTTATTCCAGTTTGATTATCCTGTCTGTGAAATATGACAAAAATGTATACAACATGTCAGAAGGCTCAATAAAAGGCTTTTTAGGGTAATATTTGTAGTGAAAAAGTGAATTTAAAATAATAAACAGCAGAAGACAGCTGGACAAAATAGTTTATATCCCTTAGCCTAATAAATATTTGGACTACAGTTTATTTGACAAATAGCCTTTCATATGATAGCCATAAAAGAATACATGTCTTTCTAATCCACAATGATAACACAGAAGTTAGATAAAAATGAACAGAGATGATATTCAATAAGCCCATATACATTTCTATCACAGTGTGAGATACTTTGGCTGTGAAAATAAAGGTGTTATTTTTCCACTGTTGAAATAATACAGAATCAATGAGAGGCAACTGTGAGCCTCAATGGCATCAAGGGGTTTCTGTTGACATTCACAAACCAAATGAGCAGAGCTCTGCTGGATTGAGATGTCACCAGAAACCCCAAGATGGCATTACAGCCTTGTTTTTCTAAGTTCTGGTTTGTTTTTTTTTTTTGCAATAAACACATCCAACTGTCTTTTTATTTTAATTAAAAAGTCACTTTTTACATTTCTTTCCCTTTCTCCTCCTATTTTTTTTTCAGATTATCTGCCCTGCTCTGCTTGCCTTACTCCTTTCGCCCACCCCACTCTCCTCCCTCCTGTCCCAACCATTCTCTTCTTGCTTTCTCTCTTATCTCACTTACCTTCTTTCTTTCCCTGTTCTCTGACCCCCCAAATCAAAACGTGTGTGGAATGGGTGGCTTTGCTCGGTGTGTTAGCAGCGCTCCCTAATGTCATTTCACCGGCACAAACTATTCCTTCAGCACTATGGATAGACTATCTTATTAAGCCAAAAGAAATCTCACTCATGTACCACTTGTTATTTGTATAGAATAAGAGACTTCAAGTAGCTCCTGACGCAGCAATATAAAATAGCTTTCATTTCAGAGCTAATAATACCTGACACTTGAACAGAGACTTCCATCTGATGTTCTCAAACCATTTCACAGGCATTAATGAACTATGTCTCACAAGTGTGCTCTGACAAACAGGCTATTCCCATTTCACAGATGGAGATAACTGAGGAGGAGAGAGAGGGGTAATTTGTTATTACAATGTCTCTCAGGGCCCAGTTCTTCACTGTTGTATTTAAAGAGTTTCTATCACTGGCCTCAAGCCAACAGTGAGTAAATAATGTTAAAGAGCACTCAGATGTTCCAAGCCTCAGTTCTTTAATAAGAGATCCCTTCTCTTTGTATAACAGAGTATGTTCTCTTACAAACTGGTGTATAGACATTTTATTTCATAATTCTAATTAATAAGTTACTAAGGAAAAGGAGATTGCTCTACCATCATAAATTACACCCAGCAAACCTACCTTTTAAATTCTTTATAAGCCTTTGACGTGGGGCATTCTTGAGGGGGAGTATTTTTAAAAATGTGACATGGAAAGTGTATTGTTTTGTAAAAAAATAAAGTATGAGCAGAAATTTATCTTTCAGCATCATGAAAACCAGCTAAGATCACAAAATAAGAGGACAGTGGGCAGAGAGCCCTACAAAATACATGTCAAAGAATTTGGATAGACTAGTACAATTTCCTTGAATTAACAATTAAAATTATGAGTGTGTGCAGTGTTGCTCAAACTGTTCCTGAGCTGTGCTTATCAGAATTGACCCATATCATGAGGTGTGACAAAAAAATGTCACTCAAATCCTCTATAAAGGACACATTTTTGTAGTTGTTTTAGAAGTTTTTGCTTGTTTGACAAACTGATAGAAGAAAAATTACATGAAAATACATTTAGATATATTTTTATATATATTATATAGATACAAAGGGAACACCAAGACTTGGTGTAAAAGGCCAAGGAAAAGCAGAGTAATAGGTGGGGCCATCAAGGGCAATGCCTTTAAAACAAAGCAGTTTTCAGTGTGCTCCTGTGCACAATTTAAGGCAGGATAAACACACAGGATTCCTTACAGAATAGGGAAAAGAGAGTTGGTCAGGAAAAAAAAAAATGCTCATTTGCTACTATAGAAAACCTATTTAATTAAAATTAATTTTGAGAAAAGATGAAAGAGTAAATAGTTGCGCTAGTTTTTGAAACTAGGCACAGTCAGAAAAAATGAAGAATCTTGCACAGATTTTGGCTTATTTTTTTTCAAATCCTGGTCACTGAAGACTCAGGAAGCATAAGAAGATAAGTTTGCATAGAGGGCTGAGGTAGTCATGGGGTATTGCGTGGGACTGAGTGAATAATTGTGTGGGATGCTAGAGCAATGGAGCAGACCTGGACAGACAGGTTATTCTGAGAGCAGGAGGAAGTTAGTATTGTGGGTATGGGAAATCAGATGTGAAGGACAAAGAGAGACAAGAAAGAAAAAAAAAATCATCTAGGTTGAGCAGCCACTCATTCCGATTTGCTACAGGGGAGCGAAGAAGGATCACTGGACTGAGAACAAGGGAAACTGCACTGGATTGGGCGCTTCTGGCAGTTGAAGAACATAATTTGTTCCTTGATTTTTAACAGTGTCATTATGCTTGTGGCACATAAACCCACCTCATTTAAGAAGGGAATTTATCTCTCCTTGTTTGTGGGCAACACCTTGAAGGCAATGCTGACCGAATCACTCCTGTATTACGACACAGTCTACATCTTGTCTTAAACTTAGCTAGAATAAAGTTCCCTGCAAATATGAGCTGCTATGACATACTACGTATAAATCATCCATCAAAATAAAACCATTGTCTCTTGTACCAGCCTACAAGCAGACCTCCATACGAAGCACATCCAACCGAAATACACCCAGCCATAAACACTAATAAATAAAAAAACCAGATAGGGGACCTCATGCTGTTTACAATGCTCTTGTGTTTCCCATCTATCTAGAAGAACATCCCTATCCAAACTCCAAGCTAGAAGTTGGAAAGCAAATAAGCTTGCATGTATGTAAGATGCACATGAAAGCCTAAGGGTACACACGTCCCCAACTCCTGGTTTCTCCTAAGTCTGGCAGCTAGCTCATCCACCCCCTCAGGAAAACTGCTGATGAGCTGGGATTTATAGACACCTGCCTAACTACAACATCCAGCTGCTGCTTTTGAAATAAAAGAACAGGTCTGTGATTTGTTACAAGCCACCTACATGAATAAAAGGCACCCCCGCAAATTCTGTCGGTGACAGATTCTTTGCAGAACATTGCTTTGAAATCAGCCTCCAAGCTAAAATGAACAATTAGACAGTTACCACAAAACCAGCACCATTTTGGTTCCACATCTGCACATCACCCATCAGAAAGGAGCCCATGTCTCATTGGACTTTTGGACATCATCAAAACAAGCACATTGTGCAACATCAACAGTGAGAAGGAGCTGGGATCATAAAGTACATATTGTACTGTACAGAACATTGTCAGCCCCAGTCATGATTTCAAGGCAGCAACATGCATTTTCAGAATTGTCTTCATACACACTCACAAGAGAAACATCAACTAATAGAAAACTTCACAGGAAACTGGTAGATGATTATAGTGGCCATTTATTAGCATAGCACTTAAGCTCACCAGAAGTCCAGGGCTCATAACACTTATTACTTTAGCCTGGCAATTTACAAGGGCAATAACTTTGAATTTTTATATATATATATATATTTTTTTTTTTTTGGTGACAAGAGATCCATGCTCAGCTAAAGTCATGCCCCTGACAGTCCCAAAGGTAAAGTGAAGGTTAGGCACATAATGAGTACTTTGAACAAATGTCCATGGGTAAATCCAACAAATAGAAACGAAAATCCTTTTTTCAGCTCCTGTAACTTTTAAATTCCAGGAAGCTAAAACCAAGAGATATCTGCTTTGTTTCATAACATCCAATTATGCAACTACTACTATTTCTGGAGATACTGGCCTGTAAGAATTACTCTTTCAGTATGAAGGAACCAAACAAAAAATACCCAAACAGCAAAACTTTGATATTTATGCATGAGAAGATTTTTGAACCACTCAGTGAGTCATTTTATGGAGCAATTAACTTTCCTTTTTATGTAGATATTTTTTTCTTCGTCTGCCACCTTTTTAATAGTCCTTTGCATAAATTGGTAAAATAATTTCTCATTCCCTCAGAAACAACAGCTGCATTGTGAACTCCTGAATTGGCATGTCTTTGGAATATATTACAATAATTCAAAAACTGCTGCCATTTCTGTCAAGCTTTCATTCATACGAGGGTTGCTTCAAACATCCCATCCTCCCTCCCCCTTTCATTGCTATTGCTGATCTCGGTTAGATTGTCCAGCCACTTCCCCTGCTCTCCCAACTCCCTCTCCCACCTCCAGTCTCAGCTCACTCGCTCTCAAGCTCTTCACACAAATCTCCTTCCCTTGCCCCTCCCTAGGTCTGGCTTTCTGTAGCCTTCTCAGTCGAATTAGACACAAATGACTTCTCTTGACTTTCAAAGCCCTTTGTGGCCTATCTGCTCACCACTGACCCTCTCATGTTCAATATCAAAAGGTCAGCTCTTGCTTCCAATTAGTCTATGAGCCAAGGTACCTTCCTCTGACTGCAATGCTTTCAAACAAGCCCCGTCATGCTCTTTCCTCTGTTGCCCCTCACACTTGGGGAAGGAAACGCCTATCAGTGTCTGCAAAGCCTTCATGTTCTGCCTTTTTAAATTCCACCTTGCCTTCAGAAACCGCAGCAAGAGCCAGGCTGTTCGTGTGCCAGGGCAATGCTAACCAACACAACAAGAGGCATTTCTAGGGATTCTCCCTTGTTTGTACCTGTTTGGTGTTGGTCCTCTACAGGAAAATGCAATTTTTGTTTGCCCTGTTTTGCAGCACCCTGCCTGGGATAAGTTAAACTTGTGGGTCCTGCAAAGATGATGAAGGAAAAAAAAAAAAAAAAAAA
>VXBL01005128.1:709003-732621 GCA_013400195.1 Aramus guarauna
GGGGGGGAAGGGGGGGGCAGGGAATATTGGAGCAACAGCCTCGATGCTGTGCCAGCACTGCTCAGCAGTAGCCAAAACACTGGTGTGTTATCAACGCCTTGCTAGCTACCAATACACAGCACAGCGCTATGGAAAATTAACTCCATCCCAGCCAGACCCAATACAATCTCCACTCCTTACTTCATACCATTTGTGTCATGCTTAGGTCTCACATAATTTAAACATGTATATATCTTCTAACCATTCCATTGTATTTCATTCTCATTACTGACATTCCTTGTTACCAACACTTACGACTTAAACAACATACTTAAACCATCTTTATACCCAACATACAGATTTGTACATTCTCATTAACTAGAGTCCCATGTCCTTTATCAGATAGATATTACTCTCCTGTTCCATGGCCTTCCTCCACTCCTCCAGATGTTCACAAACAGGCTATGTCTTGGGCCCTGTTTGTCAAGATGGGTGTTCAGAACAGGAGAAACAGTATGTTTTACTGTTGGGCACCCACACTGGCTTGGTTTAGGTCACTGATGCACTTTTCCGGTTCCTTGCAAAACTCACTCTTTGTCAGTTCAGCTCATTCCTGCTACATCCTACAATGTACAACTCACATCATAGATTATTTTTACCACAGGGTTAAATCTCCTTGTGGGACACACCAGGTCTCCCTGTCCTTCTGCATTACCCACCATGTACACCCAGGTCCTTGAGCAAAGACAATCCCATGAATGGGTTTGCCCTTTCCCATGGGAGGAGCGATGTACACACCTTCCCCAGTCACATCCCTGTGTGCACTACAGGGACCTCATCTCCTTCCATGGGCAGGACCAGGATCGTTAGCCAAGTGACTTCTGCTAAATTTGTATCCCAATGCTTCCATGTGCCATTGCCCAACGCTCTCAACATAGTCTTTAACAGTCCATTCTATCTCTTAATCTTTCCAGAGGCTTGTGGGTGATAGGGAATGTGATACACTCACTCAATGCCATGTTTCTTTGCCCAGAAGTTTATGAGGTTGTTTTGGAAATGAGTCCCATAGTCTGATTCAGTTCTTTCTGGGTTACCATGTCACCCCAAAATTTGCCTTTCAAGGCCCAAGATGGTGTTTCAGGCAGTGGCATAGTTTACAGAGTACGTTTCCAGCCAACCAGTAGTTGCTTCCACCATGGTGAGTGTGTAGTGCTTGCCTTGGTGTGTTTGTGACAGTGGTCCAACATAATCAATTTGCCAGACCTCACCAGTATCTTTGGAAAGCATAATGAAAAAGAAAACAACGCTCAACTCATGTAGCCGCCTGGCATCACTTACACAAAGTTTGATTCAAGTCTCCAAAAATATCTCACCTCTTCACTTACCTTGCCTTGCTCAGGTTTACAGAGCTTTTTGCCATTAGCTAGCTTAGTCAGGTGAGCTATTGCAGAAAATCAGTGGGAGTTACTGTGGGATTTATAGTGGGAAGTCAGTGGCTAAATTTACTCACACAAACTAGCTGGCTCAGACACATACCTTTTCTTTGTACCCCAACTTGAAGCTGGGGGAGCTACTCTTAAGTACGCTTCAAAATGAGTAAGAACGTGATTTTGCCATTTCTGCCATTCAAGCTTTTTCTCCAGAAGCAAAAAAGAGAATGAAACACTGATCTGAAGTGGAGTTTCCCTAATTTACTCTTATCTTGCAGGTAATACAAGGATTAAAAGGATGACTTTATGAGGCATCCTGTAACTGAATTCTGCACATAAAAAGAATAAATCAATACATTGATTTTTCCTCACTAACAAAGATAATTTACCACAAACACTGTGTTTATTACAATTCATTCTGCTGTATTTCTGCCTGGTGAAGTTATTTGTCAATTGTAAAAGGAAAAAAACCCGAAAAATGCTCTCATAATTCCCATTTATTGTCATTTCTCACCTTTAACTGTTGACAAATTCCATCAGGAAAAAATTGCCAGCTGTTCTCTCTTGAATCTGCCTGACCGAGCCCTTGTAAATCCATGCCAGTAGAAGAAATGATGCTCGCCACTTTGCCTTGGTTAAACAATGCAGATATCACTCGAAAGTACAAGTATTCTCATCTACAATATAAGATCATTACATAGAACTCACAGCCTACTTTGCAAATTCACACCCCATCGCTTACAGTGATGTTAATTAGCAGGGAAGAGTAACAAGACCTTCTAAAGGTTTTAGCACTTCTCACTTTGGAATCTCAGAGCACTCTACAAAAATAAGTAAATTCTGCCTCATAAGATCCTTGCAAATTAAATTCTTACCTTACAGAAAAAGTAACATCTAGAACACAAAAAAATCCCACAACCCAAAACCCCCAAACTAAGG
Source organism: Aramus guarauna (assembly GCA_013400195.1). NCBI lineage: Eukaryota > Metazoa > Chordata > Aves > Gruiformes > Aramidae > Aramus > Aramus guarauna. The sequence goes on from VXBL01005128.1 coordinate 711,352, forward strand.
GACATATTATGAATCTGTTCTTGCCTTTGGTAGAAATTATTTGCACAGATAAGCAAATTTAAATTAATTTGATTATTTCAGCAAGTAGCGGCATACCAGTGGGGATAAGCAGCTCACAATTTGACTGCAATGACACCCAAAGTTCCACATTATGTCCCTTAAAAAGCCAGTGTGATGTAATGAGAAATATACTGGCTGGCCTGGAACCAGGCCCCCCCATCAGAAGATATTAGAAAGACCCTAAAAAGGTAAATGTAGTCCATTAACTTTACTAAAATACATAATTATGCAAGACATTTATCTAGTTTCCTGTAAAGCTTTCCCAATGTCCCTAGAAAGCCTGGGATATTGTCAAGTTGCTTTTCTCATCAGGTTGTGGGTTTTTTTTTAAATAATTCTCAGGATAAACTTTTGCTGGAAATTATACTAACTTCCTTTTCTATTCTTCCTCCCTTCCTCTTACTTCTTCATGTTTCTAAATTGCAAGTGTTTTAAAACAGCAACTATTTCTAATTATGCTTATACTCACAAAATTCACAAAACTTTCCCACTTGAAGTTTTCAGATTATATTATAAAACAAATAATCCTAGTGATCTTTATTCTTAGTTTTTTGCTCTAGTCAAACTTTCCGTTTTTAATCATCTTGAAAACTATCACCCCGTCCCAGTTTTCACTGTAACAATATTCTCACTGGTAAATATTACTGATTTCCTGCCATACTTTGCACATTATTGCCACCCCTCTCACAAGATACTATCAAGCAAAACTGCAAGACTTTCTTTTATCTGAGGAAAACATCAAGAAAGTGAAGAAGAGTTCTTCACTTTTATTTATTTATTTATTGTTAATAGGTGCTTTTGATTCACTAAAAGCTTTTCATCCTCTCATCCTCTTATCTTTTTCCTCATCTTCAGGCTTGTTCTCACCTAGAACAGGCTCTTTCCATGTTCTTCACTACTTCAATCAGAGCAATGGTGGTACTGACTTAGAGTTACTCACCCTCTTTGGCTTGGATGGCAGCTAATTTCATGCTTTTATCCAGAATTTCACCACAGGCACCTCATTTTCTCAGTTCATCTTCTGGGAACTTCTTTTTCCAGTGATCATCACTAGCACATTTTACCTCAAATGTGAATGTAAACAATGACCCCTGAACTAGCAAAAGCACAAGAGGAGGTGAGCAGGTACAATGGTGAAAAAAACATTAATTCTGTTTCTTTCACGACATCTTTATCGCTAACACTTACAGTTGAAATGTAAAAGGTCTGGTTATCACCCACAGGCCACAGCAGGAGACAAAACATCTCTCTCTGCAATGATAGCCATGACTGACACTTGCTTCAGGGTCAGAAAGGCATCTAAAGGTTGTTTTTGTTTTAACATGTCCTTTCAACATTTTCATTTTAACTCTGAAAGACAATAAATACAAACCAGAAAATGTTGTTGTTTCTCCAATGAAGTTTTTCTGGAAATGTCACTTAAATATTTTCATCAGAAAATGTTATCGCATTTATTTACATCTATATTTTTAATCTTTTGGGTAACTTTTTGCCAAAACACTTCCTTTCTCCTTGTCAAGTGTATTTGTGATATGTTTAGTTTTTCTTCATTTTTGAAAATTTTTAGATTGTCAAAATTATGTTTCAGTTGTTCCTTCTAGCACACACTTTATTTTTTGAAGATGGTGTAGATTTGAGTTGTTAGAATGGGGGAAAAGGAAGAAGAAGAAAATAGCAAAAACAGAGAAAGGCAAGAAACAGCGAACTAAAGTTTTGACATCAGGGTTGGTTTCGAAAACCAAAATGTAAACTAAAATTTCCATATGCGTTTTATTGGAAATCACTCATTTTAAAAAATCCTCTAAAAAATTCAAATTTTTACTAGAATGGGAATATTCTTCTGTCACAAGTTACATTGCAGAGTAATACTTATAACAAACACACAGCAAATCACTTCCAAATTGTCACCTTTTCTTTTTCAGCTTCTACTTTCAGGTTTCCCTTTCTTGTCCTCTCCTATGACTTCCTTTCATGCACTCCCTCCCTCCTTCTTTCTAGAAATAACCTGATGTTTCTCTTCTTTGTGAGCTTTTTAAAAACCTCTTGCTATATAATAACTGTACATACCTTGGCTCCATCACCTCTAATATTTCCTGCTTCTCTTTGTTTTATTTCTTCTTCCTTCCCGTGTGTTGGTTCCCTAATTCCCTCAACTCAACACTCATTCTTCACTTGAGTCTCCTCTACGTTCTCAGTAGAAAATGTTGATATCCATTCCTATTGGGTTGGGCTTTCTTTTGTCACCTCCAATCCAAATCCAAATCTTTAAATCTTTGGGGGAGGAGGAAAAAGAAAAAAGAAAGCTTTCTCTCTGTGTATGCAACTCACTGATCTGTGCCTGCTCTTTTTCAAATCAAAACTTACTTTGACATGGCAGACAGCAAGCAAGACACCAAAGTGTGATGCTGCTGGCGGGCACTGGTGTGATATACTGGCTAGATGTGGTGTTGCAGAAGCACAAGCTATTCAGTTGCATTCTCCTGCTCCAAAATCAGCACAGAGCTTCCAACAACAAGGAACATAACTGGAATGATGTGTGTAGGGTGGTTTCCAACCAGAGATGCTTTGCAACACTTCATCCCCATCCAGGTGACAAGACTGACCATTGCTGCTTCTCAGATAGGGTTTCCTTGTAGCAAATCCAAGGTCAGACCAACTGATTACCTAAGAAGCTAATTTCCAAGACCAGGAATAGATTTCTCTGAATTACTAAAGGGAACAATATGAAGCCTTTCATTTCCATGGTCAGTTTGAATGGGAAAGCAGAATAAATTAGGATGTGAGTCTTCATTTTTCATGGTTTTCCTCCCTGTGGAAGATTTTCATTTTATATTTTATTTTAAGCGATGAGAGAGTCAATCTTGATATCAATGATCTCAGCGTGGCAACATGGGACCCATCTCAGTCAATGTCTCTAGGTACAGTACAAATAATAAGTAATGATGTTGGCAATATCCAAATTTCTAAGAGAATTTTTGGAAATAGTATCACAGAGATTAAATGCTACTTCTAATTTTTTAATCAGTTTCTCACAGACAGCAATGCACAGGTGCCTTGACCTTAAACTTAGGTAATTATTATAATTAAAGAGCTAATACTCCATTCACAAATGTCTGCTGCACTATCTCTATTGTCTAAAACCCATTATTCTGCATGTAGTTCCTTTTCTGTTCCCTGTTTCTTTGGAACTCTTCCAAGATTTGCTCAGTTATTGTTTAAAGCCTTTCTTAGTATGTTAGTGTGTTGGTATTTTGTGGTCTGCATCCTATGACTTATAGATTATTCCAATTTTGGAGAGACATTTTCTATATCCATTCACAGACATTATTCATCCCATATCCAGCAAATATAATACCCTCCTAATCAATCATTGCTGCTAACTCCCCAAATAAAACCATCCTTTCTTTATTATGTTAAGCAAATTAGTCAAATGAATGTTTTGTAAAACTTGTTGCCTTTTCTGGTCCCTTGGCTTCCCGCCTGTCTCTCTCCTCCTCCCCTTTCTTATTTCCTTTATCGGTGAGCACAACCCATACACCTCAGCCATATTTACAGGATTATTTGGTTTTATTAATTTTGTCACCAGAATGGAGTCTACACAAATGAAAGACACTGGCAGTGTGGCTGCCAAACTGAATCCTTTTCTGATCCCAAATTTCTGTCCAAATTAATTTTAAATGGTTTTAGCTGGGGGGTGGGAGGGAGGTACACACACTGAAGTTAAATATTTCATTTCAATTTCAGACACTTTGAAGAAAACTAATGTATTGATTAAAAGCAAGCAGTATGTCTCTCCTGCTTTACCCTACAGGTCATCTCAGATAGAAGAGAGATTGGTTCAATTCCTCCTTCTGCCTGAGGTGTTTTGAACTGCATCTCCTGGAAGAATGTTTAACTACCATATTACAGAGTTTTCATATTCTGGGATGAAGACTTTCTCAATCTCTCCTGCTGGTGCTATTCCACTTGGTTTAATATACTTAAATATTCTGAGAGACAGTGAAAATGGCTCAGTAACCTGAGGTTTGGGGTACTCATGTGGAAAATAGGACCTCAGGGTTCAAGTTCTTGCTTCAATAAGTATCTAAATATTTTTAAACAAAGCAGAACTTTAACAGGAAAAAAAATGAAGGAGCTTAAACCAAAGTATCACACAACATAGTCTTCAAGGCATTCTTACGGACAGTGACAACAGCTGAGGAGGAGAGAGCATAGAGCCCAGGTATTCAACAGAGGAAGAACATGACAAAGGATGGGGACTCACTGATTTTGTGAAAGTAGTGTGGACAACTGTTGAGAACAGTTCAGCCACTATATAGCAATTTTGCTGATAATTTTGGCATGACAGAAAATTTATTTTAGTTTAAAAAAATTTGCAAAAATATTCATACAACCCTAATTACACTTAATTTTTGGTAATCACAACAACAATAAAATATATGTCCTTACATAAGTAGCTTTGGGGGAAGAAATTTCTGCCAAACTATATCCATGGAGGCTGGAGTTCAGTGGATTTCGTTATCATAGAAAATAGCCGCCAATGTGAGATGGTAGGCAAGACAAGAAGCGAACAGAAAAGGAGCTGAGTTATAAATATACATTCACCTCTCCAACTGATCTCTTCAGTGAAAAAATAATTATTGTTGCTTAACATCTCTGTTGCTGTTCTGTACAACAGGTGAAGGATGGATACCCACTTTGGAGTTATAACCTGAAGTTTCATTTCCTGTGAAGTACAGATCTTAAGGTGAAAACACATAATGACTTTTTTACATAATCCATATATAAACAATTTGCAAAATGACATTTTGTATCATTTTTAAGGAAAAATGAAAACATGCAGAGATCAGCTTCTGCTTCATAACAGCTTAAGGATTTGCTTCAGTCAGACACTTAAGAATATACCTAACTTTAAAGATAAATGCAGTCCACGAAGATACACATTTACAAAGCTTGCCAAAGAACACCACAGATTGATCTGTTAAAAATTTACTTCTGTCATGTTCCTGAATGTTCCTCCCTCAAAACATGGGTGCCTTTCTAAAAAGAAATCCCATGTATTTTCAGAAATTTTGTTTTCTTTTATTCTTAAAGTGTTCATTAATTAAAGCAAGCCAATATTGTCAGCAGAGATGCATCTGTTACTCTTAGGAGTCTCCAAGACAAATCCTGTTTTGGTGACGTCTGTCTTACTATTGTCCTAACAGAGCAAATGGCTAGAGACCGTGTTCTTTCTGATGTATAGTGTGTTATATATGCAATTAAGTCTTGCTATAGTGAAGAATCACTGTCAGCAGAGATTATTTTAATGGATGTACAGTATTACTTTAAACTAAGTCTTCACCATCTGTTCATCTTAATTATAAATGCGAAACCAACATATCTTACATTAGCATCAGAAAATGGGGAAATATCAGTGACTGAAATGTCCATATATACTCTTTGTGCAATACTGCATGCATCTGTGCCATTTTTCGTCTCCTCTTCCAAGCAACACAAATTGGGAAGGGGGGAGGAAAAAAGGGGGTAGAAAAGTGCTTATTCCTCATAGATAATTTTCTGGCATGGTTGAATATTTTTTTCTGTCAAACAAGGATTCATTATAGAAGATTTCAACATATTAAGCTTCAGAATGCTTTCCAAAAGTATGCACTCTACTTGCACTCGTACCTCATTCTAGCTCTTTCTGCCTGCTAGATAAGCAGGGAAAATGAAAGAAAGAGCCAACACATGCTAATGCCATCTAATAAAATCACCAAAAAGCAGGTAAAAAAAAAAAAAAAAAAGCAGGAATATTTTTAATTTAGCCAAAATAAGGCATAATGAGGAAGTAAAATTTAAAAAAGACATCTCTACATTTCTGACATATTATTTTTTATGGACCAGGTGGACTTAGTTTAAGAAAATAATAACATAAGTGAGAGTACAGCCTTGATGGTGGAAATCCATGTCTATAATCTGCTGTAATTTGGTAGCTTGCTAGTAGAAGTTTGGTCCTACAAGTGTGCATCACTATGGGAAGCAGCACTACAACATTTAAGACTGAGTTAAGTTTACTGATTTTTAAACACTTTGCTATCTCCTTGCTGACTCAGTTTATGTGGAAACTTATTGTGCTTTGTGGGTGCCCCAGTCAAGATCACTAACCCAAATTTGAGGGTGCTTGACAAAGGGTCCTGACATACATCACTACTTGATGTATGGCTTGAGGCAGACTGATGAGCCAGAGAAAGAAAGTGTGCCCGCTGGTGTCAGTGGGTTGGCTCAAGACAATTTACTGCAGTATATAATGAAGTTTGCATATCAATTTTTATTCTTGATTTAGCAGCTTTCTGCAAATTTCATACACTCTTCTGTAGGTAGTAAAATTGTAATATAAGAAAATATCTGGAATAAAACTATATCTGAGTTCTAGGCTAAAATACTCCTATTGAAATCATCATCAGCATAACACTGAAGAAAGATAGTGATAAATAGTGCCTCAGATTTCCTAATCCTGGCTCTTTAGAGATATTTCAGCCTTCGCAATGCTGGAATTTATGAAACTATAAATTAGTTTGCTTTTCTGCCAGAGGTCTGACACTCTAAACAAAAATAAGGGCAGAGCTAACACAGCAGGTACTACTCTCCCCTTTGGCTAAGTCTCCAGATACTTTCAGTTCTCTTGCACCCACAGGAGCAGATGGCATCCAGACATCCTCACTGAGAAACTCTGGCCCAGTTCCACTTGTAAAACACTTTCTAGACTTATATTGAAATTAAGAGTTTGTTTTCTCAGGCAATATAGACATTGTTCAGGGTGACAGAACATGTATCCTCACAGGATTATGACCCAGAATGAAGGGAAACTAGGGAAAATTATAAGCTAGTGTCTTGCAAGATACTAATTTGTGCCAAAAACTTCTAAAAAAAACCTCAAAAAACCTCCCAAAAAAACCCAAACATTAAAAAAAAAACCAAGCAAAAATCCAAAACCCTGGTAAGATTCCATCACCTCTAAGTCTTCAAACTAGTCCTCATCAAACATGAGAGTCAACTTCTAATCCATCTTGCAACCAAGATGTGTCCAAATCCAAAACTCTGATTTGGCACATTCATCCTGATATTAGATAAATATATGAGAAACAAAAGTGATGATATAATTCTCCACTTTACATATAAGAAAAAATGCATATATCACTCTAACTCCAAACTGAAGAGATAAGATTAGCAGACAATCCCTTTTTGTAGATTCTTATCACTAGATAAGCACTTCAAGAGATGGCGGCATTGTGTGGATAAGAAGGATAATCAAACTCAAACAGGTATAGGATGCAGGACCAGTTGATACACAAACACTGTATCAGTTGCAAGTGTCTATAACTACACTATAAGGAAAACTTCTATGCAAGTCTTTAAATATATTAGTGAAAATAGATTTGGAGAGGTATTTTCCAACATTTTTTACTTCAAAAGTTGTCAGGAAAAGCACCACAAATCATTAATGCTGATAATTTGTACTGGGGAAATGCGAATGGCCTTACATTACACCATCTTACACAACAATATCAAATATGAAAATCAAAAACGTTTTGTAATAAACAGCATTTTTACTGATTGCACATGATTACGTTAAGCATCTTCTTCTAACAGTGTCACAGAGGTGATTTAATAGCTCCTATAACTAATCTTCCCAGATGACCTCTCCCCTCTACTGATGAAGCCTATTCAAAACCTACTGCCCTTTGCTCATTTTACCATCTCTTATTTCTGAACTGTTTTCATCATAAACACTTTTGGTAAAATTCTTCTTTCCTCTGAACAAATTTTCTGTGGACATCTCATCTCACCTATGTGAGTGATGTAAAATGAAACATGTCCTTATCACTGTTGTCATTATTGTTATTATTTACCTGAAAGCACCACGTCATCAATAAGCATAAGAAATCACTCATCAGGTGTCTGACATCTGTGTAAAGTACTGCAGTTTCCAGCTTCTTTCTTCCAGTACTGAAGGAAAATATGGCTCTGAGAAGGAAATCACACTGCTCATTTTTAACGAACAATTGAAAACCCATCTCCTCTCCTAGAAATACAAAAAGGAAAAAAATGTTTAAAAATGTTACAATCCCATTCAAATAATGTAGAGAAAACTTCGTTTATAAAATCAAATATGCATGCACTGAAAATACACAGAATGCTGTAAACCCACTGATATTAATGATCCGGTTTAAAAAAACCAAACCACAAAACCAACCTGGAAGGAGTTAAAAAGCAAGTCATATCATTATAGCTGGAATAGGAAGACATTCAAAGTTACTATCAATGTCAAAAAAGGCGAAGAGGGGAGAAACGAGCGTTCCCTATGAGAAATCTAGACGGTAATAATCCATGGATCCCGTAGGAGCTGCAAGCAGGTCGCCACAAGCAAAGCAGGAATCCCTAGGGGGCAGTGCATAATTAACAATTTGAAGATGCAGCCATTGTCACAAAGACAGGGACTGCTTCCCAAAAAACGTGAGCAAGCATTTTGTTGTCAGAGCAGCTTGCTGATTGCACTATAAACCCGTATTGTTTGCACTTATATAATAATGAACTCCTTTCTATCATAAATATTTTCCTCTCGGATCATTAAATTATCTAGTAAAATGCAGGAATTGCAGAATGTATGGACAACAGACAGACAGAATGAAAGAAAAGCAGTAAGACACTCCTGTTGGGGGTGGGGGGTATAGAGAGAAGATGAAATAAGCATCAAAATCGTCTTGATTATAAAGGTAAAGTAAAACTTGATTTGATATATAGATATATATAAATATATAATTATTTGCATATAATTTGCAAAAAAAAGAGCTACTATTGAGTTCACAAATAAAATTATATCATTGCTACAATAAGATTTTTCTGACTCAGGTCCAGAATTGAATGATTTTTCATACGATAGGGTAAACTAGTCAAATTTGTATTTTTGTTTCTAGATAAAAATAATGTGATACTTACATCTGCCTGCAGAAACTATCAAATAGAGAAGTACCTTTATTCTTCAATTTTAAACTCAGAGCTAGTGATCAGAGCAGGCTCAAAGAAAACCAAGAGAATACCTGTGCTGTACAGGATTGTCAATCAGTAGAGCCGTGATTTCACATTTTGAATAATGTAGGTGCCACTTTGTAAGTGAGCAATTTTAACGAGTGCCTCTATATGGTGTGTATATCTGCAAGTGTCTATGATGATTGGTTTTTTCCTTGAGGATGCAAGTATCATAGGAATTCTGGCTATTCATATCATAGAGCAGTGTACACCCGAGACACACAAATATGGTCCACTCATGTAATTTTCAACTGCTCGTCCTGATCCCAAGTTAGAGCTGATGAATAATGTTAATAGTCTTTTATACTAAAACCATATTTTGGAAGCAGAAAGCAAATAAGGAAACAACTGCAACTGGACTAGACTTCCATGTCATTTCTTTGTTGTTATTGAAGACTAATGCCTTTCGCCAATAGTTTCAACCACAACCTTCCAATTCTGCCCTCTAAGCATGGGGTTCTGCACAAAGCGCTATCCTGCCACGAAGATTGCCATATTAAAGCCGTTTCTGGAAACGTCACATAAATCATCAGCTTTGCAGGCACATGAATCAAAGTTAAAATTTCAGAAACAGGAGGATAAATATAAATTATTATCAGGACAGAGTCTGTCCCTGTTCCTTCATTGAGGAGGTCCATTACAAAACTCAGCAGGAAGGAAAAAAAAAAAGAAAAAGAGAAAAAGAGGTGGGAGCATGTTTTGATTAAAATGCACAGACAATCCAGTCTCCTCAGTTGTTGTTGCATACCAAAATCTGACAGTCTCTTAAAATGGTGTCTAGCATGTTTAAAGGTCTTCTGTAAGGCCAGTGCAGCTTTTTTTTCCATTTTTGCTGTTAAGATTTTCATTAACTTATTTTTTTTTCCTTTTTTTTTTAAAAAAAAAGTCTGTGGTCAAAATTCAAATCCAAGGACTAAAATTAAACAGAGGAAGGTCTGACAATATGTTACAACTGTCTGAAAAGTTATAGACCTGAACTCTATAATTTAAACTCATAAGTGCATTACATTGTATTTAGAGCAGGTTTAAAGCAGGATGGAAAATCAGGGTTGCAATTTTATGAGGGATTCTATTCTTCAAAAAGAAAAAAATTGCTTACTAACAAAAATTACACATTTTCCAACTTTCCAAAAGAAGGGGCAGAGGAGTTAGTTTTGAAATAATCAAAATATTTTGAAAATTTCAAAATAATATCAAGCAAAGAAGTTGAATGATTACCAGTTTCAGAGCAAAGAGCTCAGAATCCTTGGAAATCCTTTAGAAATTCCTCAAAACCAACATAAGACATTTTGGTTGCCATTAGTCTGGAGTTTTTGAGTGAAAATTTGCTTCATTACTGCATATGAAAGCAGCTGTATTTCATATGCAAGAGATTCAACAGAAATGCCATGAATATACCTGTTTCTAAAATGAAACTAAGAAATAGACAAATATACAAGGAGGAAAAGACAATCTGTCTTGAATCAGTATTGCCTTCAGCATGGTGCTGTGAGAGAGACTATCACCTGTCAGACGTACAGGAGTAAACTTCTCAATTACAGATGAGAACACCAGAAAAATCTTTTCTCTGCGGCTTTCATTTCTGATGTTCTGGACTCCATTACATAATATTCTTTCATCATTGACTACATTTTATTATGAACTGTAAACGTAAAATACTTATTTTACTTTCTATAATTATAGGCATATCCCTAGTAAAGGATCCATCTTTGGAGCCTTTCTATTCATGTAAAAATAATCATTTAGAAATCTATTAATACCATTTTAGTTTTACTGGCCATATATTTTGAGAAAGTTGTAATTTTTTTATTTTAAGTTGTCAGTCAAAGTGGGGTAAAATTCCCATTATTTTCAATGAATTTCCAATAGCTAACAATGTTAGCTACCTGTTACTACATCATACTTGAAGTTACGTTTCTCTGTAATGCAGATCCCATGGACTTGAAGAATTTGTTTCTGATGAACATGCTGAGTTAATTAGAAGCAACATCCCCTGTCATCTCAGAACAAAAGCTAGTCACAAGTAACCTTGAAATATTATCTATTTCACGAAATGGTGTAAACAAGAGGCTGACAACTTTTAAAGGGCAATTGGCAAGATTATATGTTTCTTCCCTAAATTACAGATAAACTGTCATAGTAGGAACTCAGTAGGAGCCAGGAGACATTGTTTCTAAGGGATTTAGGTTTCACCTAGTCAGTTGGCTGGTACCCTATCACCTGCCTGTGAGGCAAAGGCTTCCCAGCTTGCACAGAGTTTTATAGAGCCAAGACCTGGGATCTGCTGCCTCTCACAGTGCTTCTCTCAACACCAGTCTTCATCTCTTGCCTGGGCTGTGTGTCAATTGACACAGGCCCCTGCTCCGTATCAGGAACTTGCGTCATAGGTTGCTGATGCTGGTCTGAACTTGGGATAGGTGGCCAACTTTTTGCAGCCCAAACAACATAAATATCAAAGTTAAACTAGGATTCCTTATAAAGGCTGAGAAAAAGAAAAAAGAGCAGATGAGAAAATACACACACATGCGGTGAGTTGCCTTCTTAGTTTGCTTTCTGACATTGCTTACCAATGGAAAGCACTCAAAGAACAGCCTACATCTGAAATCAGACAATTCACAGAGCAGTATTCCAGGGTCAACATTTAGAGCCTCTGCAATGATGGGAAGAAGAAACTCTGCAATCTGCTGTTGAACTGTAATCCCACTGCCTACACACAACCTGACTGGGGTTATTGCTTGTGAAAGGCAAACACTCTCCTGTTGCTGGCATTTGGGAATCTGCAATGCTATATGAACTGTTGCAACATAAGAATAAAATGGCACAGCAAACCAAAATCCATATACTGAGCATCTCCTTAAGTCTGGTGACTTGATTGACTTGCAGTGAGCTGTGAAATACCACTAAACAGTATAGACTTTGCTTGACACTACTTCCAACTTGCCATAAAGAGTCTGAAGAATGCAATGACACAGATAATTATAAAAACAAGACTAAGTTAGAGTATTTATTTTTGTTTGATAGCAGGCATCCCCAAGATATTTGATCTATCAAAAGTGATGGGCTAGAAAATAATAGTAAAGTCTTCATAGACTGACCCAAGCTGCAAACTACTGATCTGAATTTCTATCTTTCCAAGAGCATGCAGTGGGAACTAGATGGAAGTTTTGACTGAGTCCTGCTCTACATTTTATGTTAGTTCAACTTTTCTAAATGTAGTTTCCTTAGGGAATCTAATTTGCTTCATTCCCATTCTCATTCAATCATACTTCATGTTTGTCTGTTGATTCAAAGTTGCTAATTTTCACTAGCCAGTTGCAACGCAAATTGAGAGTTTGAAAGGTCACAGAGATGTTAAACTCATCTGGGTTTCAATGAAACCCCAACTCCACAGGGGCAGCTTTTTTAAAAAATAAAATAAAATAAAAAGATATCTTATAATGTCCTGATACAGGAAAGGGTACAGTGTGAAATTACCACTCATTATATATCCTGGAATTCAGATAGGAGTGCAGCCCTGGGACACAAATCCATAGAAAACCTGGCTTTGTTTTCCTACTCATAGAACTAATTTTGGTTGTCTTTTTTTTCCTCAGTGGTAATCCCTTGGCAAAAATGCTGTAAAGGATGAATGATTCTTATTATTTATCCACAGAGAATATGTGAAATATCAGAACTGTAGACAGCATCACAAAGCTCTACTCTCTACCTTAACACTAACCTGAAGAAAGATACTTATCGACAGCGTTCTGCCTATAGGCTAACCTACTTAGTTTCTGGCTTTCTCTTTTGATAACATTCTACTTTCGTCCCCTATAAACAGATCTAAGACTACTTTCAAGTACAGTTAGAGGACAACAGCAGTTTTTGGTTAGCACCAGTGTTGGCTGAATCTCAAGAGATGCAGTTCTACTGCCTAATTCTCTGCTCCTGTAGTTTCTGAGTTGAAAAAATTTGTTATAGATTGCTAATACATAATAAACATTTATAACCATGGAAGGATAAGTTTTTCTTATATGACTTATTGAAATTCCTATTTGGATAAAATAACAATTTCTTATAGCTACTATAATTGAGGAGGTTCTCTTCTATTTACAGAGAAGCAGCACAACAAACTTATGCTATCTCAGACTGCATGACATCTGGCCTCAGGCTCAGTTCAGTTGCTACATGCACTGCTTCCTGTCAGAGTAATTAAGTGCATTTTTCTTGATTAACAAAAATCCAAACAAGATAAAGAGCTAATTTGCTTTCTGCTCTGGGTCCCAGTGGATGAAGCCTGTACATATTTCTTGGGGGGGGTTACCATTTTCACTTTAGTACTGTGATAAATCTAATGACTTTCCCGAGAATGCTATGAACAGGTAACTCTTGGATGCACCAAGGTTTTTGTAATAAGAGATAGTATTTAAATTTATACTAAAGTCAGTTTAAGGCTGAGAAGCTGAAAGGAAGGAGCCAATATGAACAGAAATATTTTTTTTATCTTTCTCTGAAAAGGGAGAAGTGCAGATTTTGAGTTAGCGCTTGCCAGCAATTGAAAGCTGCTATCAATTTAAATTTGCACGAGAAACAAAGGGTGAAACGATACATACAAAACAAATCTGACCAAGGCCATTTTATAGTTCAAACTGTGAAATGCAATAAGTGAACATCCAGCAAAAGCAATGAGTATTTTGTTCTGACAAATGAACATGAAAATACTTGCTTATATGAGCAATCCCTAATTAAATACCATAGTGACTATCTAGCAAATTTTGTGGAAAAAATAATTTAATAAATAATTAAAATAATTGGAACTGAACTGAATTGGTGCTGAACTTGGCACTCTGGCATAAAAATAAAGTCTGTGTAGGAATGGGAACCACTTTATCAAGCACTTGTCAGATTTAGAAACATGGAAGGCATGCCTCAGAAACTCCCCTAAAAGAAGATTTAGCAAATTTACATGTAAAGCTCATTCTCTCTCCCCATCTACTCTTTTAGTTTTCTCTTCAAACCCCTCCAAATTCTAACTGCCTAGGAGTAATTGCTCCTGTATGAACTGACCCCTTGGAATACATTAAGCAAATGATAACTCATCCATCACGTGACCCCTTTGCAAAATATGGGGCTAGCTTAACAGCATTAAATAAATATCTTTCCTCAAACTCTGTGTAGGTTTCTAACATGCAGAGATTTTTTTAAAAAAAATATCCTTCATTTCCTATCCACATAAAATGTAAAATGTTTGAAATCACTGTAACATTGTAATAAGGAGTTTTAAAATACCTCAGTGGGTCAAACCACAGTCTGCCTCGGGGCTCTACAGTGGATTTAACATGACCAGCAGCAGGCCCGTGGGTCACACTGAGGAGCCGCCAACAATTCACGGGGAGTGAAGACTCCTTGGAAGCATTCGAAGTAAAAATGGTTACATTTCATATTAAAACTGTGCTAAATGCCTGGCTTAGCCTGATCATTTGGGGCACTCAACATATACCGCTAAAGCTGTGAGGTTATTTTTAATACTCTTGCAGGTCACCTTTAAATGAATTTGCACTTCAATGGTTACCTTTGGTAGAGCATGTATTATACCTACCGAAAGTGAGGAAACTTACATGCGCTGTATGGCATCCTCAGACAGAACATGGTTCGTTGCAGCATGAAGCTCATTGTAGTGCTTTAATGATTTTGTTAAAATTCTGGTCAGCTTCTCCCAATCAGATACTGGAAAGTAACGAGGTTCTCCAACACCATGGGCAAAGTGGCAGTAAATTAGTGGCTTATGGATAAATACGTGCTCATCAACACCCTGGTGGTAACAATATAGAGATATAAACAAGTATTCACCCAGCATATTAACCCTTTATCACAATTTTCTCCTTTGTGCATGTGTGTGTTCGCATGCTTATGAAAAGCTGCTGGAGACTGGGAATGATCCTGTTCGCTAGAACCAGTATCAGTTAGTATTTGAATTTTTTCCATCAGACTCTGGCAGCACGCCATTTCCAGAAGTCTAGCTTCAAGATGTCTTGGACTGTGTCTTCTCTCTAGAGATAGCTGAAAGGGGTATAAAATGCAATGCGGATTTTGGTGATAGCTTTTCATTTCAGCTCCTTTTCTGGAGGGAAATGAGTTCACATCAAAATTACAAGATTATTTTTCCAGGCATTTTATGCTATTTGTATATAATTTCATGTAGCTTTACTCTGCTTTCCTTGGAGTACAGTCTACTTCATTGTATTCTCCAGTGATTCCTAATATTCTCCTAGTCTTCACCATGGCATGCAACCATAAGGTGGTAGCATCTGAACAGAAAAAAGGTAAATAGTCTCATTACAAAGAAGAAACTTGAATAAGTATGCTTCTTTAAGTAATACAGAGGACAGAATGCTTCTTATGGCTGCAGCGACTTTGTTTTTATCATCTTTTCTATTATATTGAAATTATGTCCATTCGGACCAGGAAGAGAATAAAAGAAATATTTCTATAATAAACAATTAACCTGTAAAGTGTACAGTTCCAATATCATGACATCCTTTTCATCTTCCTAATGCTTAGAAAATAACATGGCATGAAACAGGACAGACACAGATACATCTTACCACGTTAAGAATCACACCACAAAGTACCTGCTGTAGTATGGATGAGAATTTTGTTAAAATGTTCAATATCTTTTTTTTTCCATACATTTAACTGAGCAAATACAGGATGATTTCATGGAGCCATACAACAACCAAGTCAACAGGAATCTATATATCACTGGGGTGGTGAAAGTGTTCCCTGCAAAAACATTTTCATTCAAACACTTTTTTTCCTTATAAATGATACTGTCAATCCCTCATTAGAAACTAAAATGTTTCAGTCAGCAATATGCATTCTTGGGTCACCAAAACATGAATATTTACTTCCTACAGTATGTACGCTTAATGGGCAATTAATGACCTGTTGTAAAAGGAGTTATATAATGAGGCTGTGTGTTTGCCTTGGGAATGGTGAACCCTTCTCCCTGATCCTCCTTTCTATGACTTTCATCTTTGTTGTAATCTCATTTTATTTATCTCTGACACACCTCTTTCTCTTCAGGAAAGCCTGACTGTATCATCCCTACTGGAGTCCCAGCTTCTGTTTAAAACTTCTTTTTTCTAGATTGCCTTGTTTGTTTTGTATTCTTCCCAACTTCACTCCCAATACAGATTACTCTGACACACTGAATACTGAAGGACTACATCAGCATTATAAACAGCACATCAGACTTGAGATCGCCTAAGACACTTTTTCCCTTTTTTCTGATGTGTTGTTCCACTCAACCCTTTTGGGTTCCCTTCATTAACTCCCATTTTGCTACTCCATTTTCTTATTGGTTGTTATCAGTCAACAAATTCTGGCCTTGTTAAAGGCAATGAAAATGTTCCTCTTGACTTCAGGATTTCACCCAGAGTGCCAGCTCTAGCATTGTTTCTTCAATTGTTTCTTCCATTTTCAGGAATTGGCAGATTGAAGTCTCTCTGCCACAAAGTGCTAATATAAATGCATTCACCGAGGCATTTGCAGTACCAAGTTAGCCTGATACTTCAGACTAAATCCAGCAAGCGTGTTAATAGGTATTTGGTGAACAGGTGGCTCATATAACCATACTTCCCCTAACATCTTCATATTCATGTACAAGCTAATTCAGTATCATTTATCTATTTTTATGCCTAGCACATACAACTATTAGGAAATTTTATTTGGAAACTTTCCATTATTGGGGTATTTCTTGTGAAAGTGCTCCGCTCTTTTTTGCGGTGACCTTTTGATCCAGCTGTATTAGCATATTCTAAAAACTGACACCCTGCTTTCCTTCTTGCTTCTAAACAGATGTTAAATAAGCAGGTCTCAGGAACCATGGGTAAAATTCCAACCTCAATCCAAAGACTATTATTTCCAAATGCACTGAAAAAAGGAAATTGTCTTTAAAAACTAGAGATAACATACAGAAAAATCAGAAACTGTTGAAGCATAGAAAAACAACGCTCTCAGCAACACAGTTGTCCCAGCAATACTTCTTAGAACCAGAAAGATTTTTACTATGCTTTTTATAACATTGATTCCCCTTTGCCAACCTCACATGCACTCTTTCAGGCTTCCCAAATTGCTTCTGTCTCCCACGCACCTGCTGATGGTCTCACACTACTGCTCACTTCTTGCCAGCTTGATCCACAGTACTAAAAATGGTCTCACTCATATAGAAAGTGGCAGCTCAATTTGTTAAAAGCTAACCCAGATAGGAAGGTTAAACAAAAAGCAAACCAGCTTGGAAAAAAATTAATGCCAGGTTCACTGAGTTGCCAAATTTTATGGTATTTTACAATAATTTTTAATTTTTTTAAAGTATGTTCAGAAATGTTGGATGTGTTTTGCTTTCACTTCTTTCTTTCCTCCATTCTCCTCACTTTCTGCCTGCAGCACACAACAGACAGCACAGGAATTGTGATGACAGTGTTTTTTCTGGAAAGATCCTGCCAAACTTTGTGGGCACGAGGCAGCAGAATAAAATGGGAGGACCAGTCATATTTGAAAAGATAACTGTCACAGCAACAGCTGAATGTGGGCTTGCAAAGGGCTGAGGAAGGAAGCGTAGAACTATCCTCTCCAAGGGGAGTCACTTGGACTCCTCAGCACCCTGCGTGCCCCTCTCCCCCTGCAGTCTGCTCTGCAAGGAAGCACAGGGTAACTCTTGTCCCTGTAACTTGCAATGAGTGAAAGCACAGCACGTAGCTGCTGCACTACAAAACTGGGGGGAGAAGAACATCTTGGGGATTGTGCTTCAGTTTGTTGGAAAAAGACAGACAGAAGCAGCTTGCTCGGGCCCCAGAGCCCAAATTTTGTCCTTTGCCATGTCAGGCTTCATTTAGGTTGTTCACGGTACTTGAGTCAGTTTGTTCAAGGTTCGCATTACATGGCACAGAAGCATGCTGTACAGACAGGCTTAGAATAAACACATTTGGGAGTACTACCATTTGCAAGCAACTGTTCACATTCAGTTTCAGAGCAGTCTGGAACACAAACCTAATTTCTTAATCATGTGGCAGCTTGTCATGGGTGCCAAAATTTGGAGCTTTCCAAAAACTCTTATTGTAGTATGTCTATATTTTGCCCTCCACACTGCTGCAAAGTCATCTATCACATTCACGCTCTTGAGTGAATTAGAGGCAGAACTCCAATATTCTTGAAAATTACTCTTACCCTTTTGTTCCTACTACTCCCCTCTCCAAGGCCAAGTGCCTTGGAAAGGCACAAGAAACAAGACATGTGAGATCTACTAGCAGATCTAGAAAATGCTAAACTTTTAAACACTAAGCTTCACACAACAAAAACCTAGGAATAAGATCATGACTTATGTAATGCATTACAATTTTAAAAACAGTAATTAAAAACAACAACAACAACTCTGCCAGGAGTTTCAGACCTGACTGAATCCAGTGCAAAAGTATGTGAAACATGGTCAAATTTAATCTCTTGGTACCTTTGACCCTTTAGAGTTTATAAGATAACTTTCAGGCTTACAGGAGAGTTGCATCCTAAGATTTTATAAGCACTTCTATCCTGATAATTACAATACCCTACTTACCTTATGGCTGAGATCTTCACTGCCTGAGAATGCTGCATTCTTTCTTCTGGCCAGTGGATCACTGTAAGAAAATGATATTACCGAATTGAGAAGATGTTCAGGCATGGTAGTTGCTCTGAGTATTGACATAGCCTATACATGTATATTTGGGGAACTCACCACTGAGTTTGACTCAAAATGTTAAAAACCAGGTGTTACATAAATCATACAAGAATCTAGAATGTTTCATAAAGAGAAAGAGCAATTTATACCTACAAGAACTACATGAAAGACCTGTGTTACCTGGAATGTACACATCAAATCTCTTAAATTAAAAACGTAATTGAATCCAGTCACTGTAGGTAGAAAGTTCTGGGTCATTTTCTGATGCAGACAGATTTCATCTTATGAGTGAGATGATAGATTTCACTACACTGTAAGTGCAGCTCCAGTGTTGCAAAAGGATGTTTATGGTCCTGCTCTATATGGTGGTTAGAGCATCCATCTCTGGGAAGCGGACAGCAGAGAGAAATATCTCCAAGAGATTAAAAAAAAAATACTGTGTGTGGAGAAAAGGATAATTATTTCTTTTAAAATATACCCACATAAATATTTTAATAACACTGAAACCCAGAAAT
This sequence comes from Aramus guarauna, assembly GCA_013400195.1. NCBI lineage: Eukaryota > Metazoa > Chordata > Aves > Gruiformes > Aramidae > Aramus > Aramus guarauna. The sequence continues at coordinate 730,690 of VXBL01005128.1, forward strand.
TGAAAGCACAAGTTGAAAAGGTTTTCACAGCCAAAGCACACAGTGTTAAATATCTTATTCACTCCCTGTCTCACTCGATGGAGATCATAATTACTATCAAGTTAGTATGAAATCTGCCAAATGAGCCTGACTTCAGGGCAGTGTGCTCCTTTGCAGCTGTTTTCTTTCCAGAATGCCTAATAATCTGTGTATATTTAATCAAAATGGGATAGTTCAGGGTCTGAATGTTGTTTAAAGAGAAAAAAAAAAAGGCAGATAGCACCTTAGTGGAGTACCAGGCAAAGGGGAACTGTAATAGAGTTGTTAAATTTCTTAGGAAGAGTACTATATTGATCCTTTATCTTGGATAAATCCAATTATAATTCTATTGTTAACTCTTTATAGTCTTTTTAACAGTCACCTAAAACCAGAGAAGTCAGAAAAATTACCTGGGATTCCTCCTCCCCCCCACCTCCCCAGGTGCAGCTCACATAGAACTGGACAAATCACAGAATCCCTCATTTGCAGAACATTTCTATATGAAAGAAAAAAAAACCCAAACCACCTGCAAATCAGAAAGTTAAAAACAACATGTCTTGAAGCTAAACAGAAGTTTATAAAACTCATATACTTTTCCAGAAATTACATTCTCGATCAGTCAATATTTGCAAATGAAATCATGTCACGGAACTTTCCTAATCAACATAAATGTAAAACACACTAATATATACAGTTTCATAACTACACTTCTACAGTGAAATCAAGTGGTATGAGAATCTATTTGATAGGGGTTTCTCAATACTACCCATTAGCAAAAAAATTGTTGACGAGTTCAAATACAATACAGATGACACCTCAGACGCTGGGAAAGATGGTTTCAGGTAAATGCACAAACACAATTTTAAAAAAATGTATATATTTCCGGGTATGAAAAACTATGAAAACTACACAGATGAAGTCACTGCTTAGGAAAGAACTCAATGTAAGGCAAAGAAACCATGCTAAACATATTTCAGAGTGACCAGCTCAAATACAAACATAAAAGGAATCTAACAGTGCAAAATAGTAGCCAGGCACAAGCTCTGCTATTGAAGATAAAAGGACTCCTGCACTTTAGGCTAATTAGGTCTCAATTTCAGCTGCCATTAGTAGGTGAAAAGATATGAACTTGACTGAACTTCTTGTGCAAGGGGTTGAATGAATGGTTGAAACATCACCCGAACCTGCCCACCAAACATTGTTCCTGCAGTCAGGACACCACTCTGTCCCGACTCTTAAAACCAACACAATCTCATGATTAGAAGCCAGCTTATAGGAAAACAGTAAGAGTCGATAATTGTAAAATGTCATGGTATTACTTTAGTATTAAGACTATAATCTTACTTTTGATACTTGATCTTCTCCAAACCCCATTATTTAATTTAGCAATATAAGTCACAACTGTCTAGATGTGAAAAATTTACACATGTAATTAGCTGTGATCACACACACACATACATATGACCAGTCGTATCAGTTCAGAGCAAGGATTCACCAAGATTAGGATGCGGTCAGCAGCAACCACCTGAGGACAATAAAAACAGCACAAGCACATATAATATTTCCCCCTTAATACTCTCATAGTCTCCAAATATTTTCAGCTCATTCTGAGTTGGTTGGACTTTGTCTATATACATAATGCAGCAGCCTTCCAGATGTAAGCTTTGATCTCCCCTTGAACACATGAAAACTTCTGTTCCATTACAGCCTTTGGAAAGGAGTTGCAAAGGTCCTTTACCCTCTGCATGAGCTCCCTCTTCTTGTTTTAAACCTCTCTAACCCACTCCCTTCACATGTTCTTGCACTGTAAGAGACAGCAAATAGTTGGTCCACATCCACCTTCTTGCTAGCAGTTGTGATTTTGTAGACCTCTCATAATTCCTAACAACTTATTTGCCCCCCCCCCCCCCCCCC